>BPTQ01000006.1:25906701-26200406 GCA_019973895.1 Chrysanthemum seticuspe
ATTGTAAGAAATCGAAGAAAAAACCGAGAAAGTCGGTATTTTCCCTCATTAACGAGCATCGCGAAAACATTTTTGAATGCTTGATGAACGCCGTCTCGTTTGCGTCCACCTTTTAGAACTACCCGGCAAGAAAGAGACAATTGGCACAAAACCTGACTTGACAGTCGTAATTACTCTCATAGAAGGTGTAGAACTAAATACAAGAATCCTCAGTTAACAGAAAACCAGGGTGAACTATTATGTGTTAAATCAACATGATAAAGTTGTGATTGATAGTGGAACTCCTGTGGCGAACAACGAGCTCCTGTTAACCTAAGTCCTTATTTCTCAACTCTCTCATCTCAAGTTCATATACACTTCTTTGTACTCAAATTTACTAGGTAACAGATTATAAATATCCGATTCCTAAAACAGCACAATTTTCCGTTGGGCATTAGAGGGCACCACCCGTGATTTGGGAACACGACAAAATCCTTAGCCTATAAATATTAGACAATGGATCATTTAAACTCATGTTTCTTCACATATACTTGAACTCTACTCTCTCAACTCTTTATTCCTGAATCCAATTGTCCTCGAGCAACAAGCGGTGTCCTCAAGGTGATAGTTAGTGTTGAAATAGTACAACTAAATTGTGTATTATCAAGTGGGACCAAAAGACAATTGACTCCTAAGAACATAAATCAAGATGTGGAAGATACTCTCATTAATGCTGACAGTTCAGTCCAAAACACGGTTAACAGAGAAAGAACGGCCCATCAAGATTTTCCACCTGCGTTTGCTCTGCCGCAAGTAGTTCGTAAGTTTTTACAAAAGCGCTACGAGCAATTACTCCCTTTTATGGCTGAAAGAGCCAAAAAAGAAGCTAAAGAATGTTAGAAGCCAGTGAGCTATGGTGGAAGTAATGAGCAAGAAACCGAGGAAACATCCCAATTCGAGGATCCCCAAGGATCCAAGAGGAAAAAGAAAAAGAGAAAGGGAAAAAAAGTTTTTGAGCGCCGCCTAGGTCACAGTCTAGGGGTGCATTCTCTAAGCTAGGATATCCGGTCCTGTAGTTCGCATGGAAAGCGCGCTAGGTCAGCTATCACCAAGTTTTTCCTGGCCTACTGGAAGTGTTTTCTCCCGTTTGGGAGCCAAAAGACAAGAACACCGGAGGAGACATGCCAAAAAGCTCATACGAAGCTATATGTAACATGTTGTAGTGCCCGCTGGAGGGAGATATATCGGAATTACCATTATCCGGATTAGGAAACCTGTCAAGGAAAAAGAAGTATGGAGTCCTCCGAAAGTAATGATGTGTTGGATGAAGGCACCGGAAAAGTAGATTTGGAAAATCCTCATAAAAGGTAGAGTATGAATTGTCTTTGCCATGCAGTTGGGAGTCGAATACGCCGATCACTAGGCATTTTAATGACTTTTTTTCCCCAAAAGGGTCCGAATATGTCGGTTCAAGAGTCCCGAAAGATCAACTTAAGAACTTCACAATTGTAGCTAGGGTCGGAAGACAGGCTATGCCTACATGGTGCCTCATGTTTAACTCGACCCGCATGGGAGCGGCCCGGCTATGGTTTGATGAGCTTCCACCATAAAGCATTGATAGCTTTAAAGATCTCAATAAAAAAAGTTCTTAGCATACTTTCTACAACAAAACAAGTATACCAAAGATCCGGTTGAATTACATCACGTCATGCAAAAAGAAGGGAAACCATGGAAACAATCGGATTCCAACAAAAAATCTCACCCAGAACCAAGCCATGGGAGAAGGGGATTATAAACACCGGTTTCGAAAATCCAACCATAAGCATGACCGCTTTACATCGCTTATAAAAACACCTAAGAAAATACTAGCCATTGAATCCATGAAAGCAAGTTTTTTTCTCACCGCCTCTCCCATAAACCAGAAACATAAATAATTTTTATGAATTCCATGGGTGGGGACAAAGGGCATGTACGAAAGTATAAGCAACACAAGATGAACAATAGAACCTTTATTCAAACCTAAGCCACAATAGTCAGCTTAGATTAAGTTTACAATAGTATCCAAAATATTACAAGATTAGATTAATGTCAATGAGACAATAATCATGTAAGTACAAAGACAAGACAAGATCAATGAAATGATCAGAAAGAAGAGAAGAGTGTGATACAATGACTGCACACCCAAGTGTGTCTAACCCTAGATTAAGAGACATATTAAATAGGAGATTAAGTTACACTAAGACCCCTCTAATGGCTATAAGTGTCTCATCAGCAGAAATGAGAATAGCTTCAGCAGAAACGAGCATCTTGGAACTTTAAACCTTTTATTCTTTGTCCATGATTAACCCCTGTAGAATCTCTGCAATGAACATAACTTGAAAGCCATTAGCAATTGATAGAATGATATGTTTACCACAGATTGATACCCCAAAATTTAACATTCCCCCTTAATCTGATGAGCAAACATATCAAACAATATCAATTTTTCACACAAAAATTTATGCTGATAGACAGGGAGGTTTTTAGTGAGTATGTCAGCAGTTTGGTTTGAAGAGCCAATCTTTTTTGCACTTATAACACCTCTAGCAATTTTTTCCCTGATGAAGTGAACATCAATTTCAAAGTGTTTTGATCTTTCATGGAAAACAGGGTTGACAGCAAGTTGTAAAGCAGATTTGTTATCACAAAAAAGATTAACAGGGAGATTAATATCAACTTTTAGATCCTTTAAGATTTTTTGAATCCAAATGATTTCACAGGCAACAGTAGACATAGATCTATACTCTGCTTCTGTGGAAGATTTTGAAAGAGTGTTTTGTTTTTTACTTTTCCATGAGATCAGACAATCATTAAAGAAAACACAATACCCTGTGACAGATTTTCTGGTTTTCTTGCATTTGGCCCAATCAGCATCACTATATCCTTCAAGATGATTTTCAGAGTTGCTGAAATTGTACCTTAGACCTTTTCCTGGAGCTCTTTTTAGATATCTCAGAACATTGAGGGCACATTCCAGATGAGATTTCAAAGGAGAATGCATATATTGTGCCAGACAATGAACTGAGTATGAGATGTCAGGTCTTGTATGGGTGAGATAGATAAGTTTCCCAAGTAACTTCTGATAACCAGTGACGTTGACAAGTAAGGGATCATCAGCAGTGGGAATGTATGGAAGGACAGAGTTGGGTTCCATAGGAGTGGACACAGGTTTGCACCCAAGAAGGCCAAATTCTTTGAGGAGTTCAAGACAATATTTTCTTTGGGAGAGACAAATGTCATTCCCAGTTTTTAGAACCTCAATGCCAAGAAAATATTTTAAATTTCCCAAGTCTTTAATATGAAATTTTGATTTTAGAAACTCTTTGAATAGGTTTATCTCATCAATGCAGTTTCCAGTAAGGACAATATCATCCACATAAACAAGCAGAGCAATAAACTTGTTATTATCTGTTTTGGTGAACAAAGAGTGATCATTAACAGATTGAACAAAGTTATTTTCTTTTAAAACACTGACAAGTTTTTCATTCCATTTCCTGGGAGCTTGTTTTAGGCCATATAGAGACTTGACAAGTTTACAAACTTTATTTTTATTGTTCTCATTACAGAACCCCTTGGGGATGGTCATATAGATATCCTCATCAAGATCTCCATACAGGAAAGCATTGTTAACATCAAGTTGAAAACGAGGCCATTTGTTTTTTACAGCTAAGGCAATAAGACATCTAACAGTAGACATTTTCACAACAGGAGAAAAAGTTTCATCATAGTCTATTCCTTCCCTTTGGTTATAGCCTTTAACAACTAATCTAGCCTTGTATCTATCAACTTCACCATTGGCTTTATATTTGATTTTAAAGATTCATTTGTAGCCAATAGGAGTTCTGTTAGGAGGTAGATCAGTTATATCCCAAGCATGGTTTTCATTTAAGGCCTCAATTTCAGAGTTCATAGCATCAACCCAATTACTATCAAGGATAGCTTCTTCATAACAGGTAGGTTCAATACTTTTATTAAGACTAGATGCAAAGCAGTAATTATCTTTGTTAAGATTAGAGTAATTAACAACCTTTTCAACACAATATTTGACTTTTCCTTCTACAATAAAGTCGTTAAGATTACTGGGCAACTTAGAGACTCTGGTTGACCTTCTAGCAGTAGTGGCTGGCAAGTCTCTTTCTTGTTCAGCAGAATCAGGTGTTGTATCAGTAGAATCAGAAGATGCATTAGCAGGATGTGATTCATGTGATATGGTGCCCTCAGGGTGTGTATTATCATCTATAGATGTTGCAACCGGTTCGTCAATCCTAGTAGGATGACTTACCACTGTGCCATCATCATAGGATGTCACTCTCCCTTCATCATTGGGACTTATTTGTGTGTCAAAGAAATTTTTGTGATTTAAATCTTTTGGTACAAAAGTTTCAACAAAAGGTTTTGACAAGGTATTTTTCATTTTGAAGGGAAAAACAGTTTCATAAAATTTGACATCTCTGGAGTAAAAGATATTTTTTGTTTCTAGGCTCAAGAGTTTATAGCATTTTTTCTCATTTGAGTAACCAATAAGGACACTTTTTTCAGACCTACTACCAAATTTATCAGAGATGTTGAGAATGGTGGCATAGCATAAACAGCCAAAGACTCTAAGGAGAGAGAGTGAAGGGTCATGCCCATACACAAGGAAGAAGGGGGACTTGCCAGACAGAACTGAAGAGGGTAACCTGTTTATGACATAGGCAGCAGTTAGAACACATTCAGGCCAAAGATATAGAGGTAATTCCCCCTGAAACATAAGGGATCTAGCTACATTAAGGAGATGCTTATGTTTCCTTTCTGCAATACCATTTTGTTGTGGTGTATAAACACAAGAGGTTTGATGTAAAATTCATTTTTCATGGAAAAAGTGTTGAAGTTTATTATTGACAAATTCTGTCCCATTATCACTTCTAAAAATCTTAACATTGTGTTCAAATTGATTTGATAGCATATGAGTAAAGTTAACAATGAAAACATAAACATCATCCTTCCCCTTAAGCATATAAACCCACACTGCCCTGGAATAGTCATCAACTATGGTTAAAAAATATTTGTAACCATCTCTGCTAGTGACTTTATATGGTCCCCATACATCAAGATGAACAAGTTGACCAATTTTAGTTGATTTATGTTCACTTAGAGGGAATGGTTCCCTGGTTTGTTTAGCTTTATTACAAGTATCACAGAGATGATCAGTTTCAGATGTACTATCAAATTTAAGAGTGGGTTTAAGTATGTGTAGGACTTGGTCAGAGGGATGACCAAGTCTTTGATGCCAGAGATTTCTAGAAACATGACAAACAGATATGCAGTTATTAGAAATAATCTTACATGTAGAATCAATATCAGACATATATAACCCATTGTATTGTTTACCAATCCCCACAATCCTTTTTTGATGTAAATCATGTATATAGCAATTAGATTCATTAAACCCAACAAACATCTTATTGTCTCTAGCAATTTTATGAACAGACATCAGACTAACATTGTACTCAGGAACAACTAGAACATCAAAAAGAGTTAGGTCATTATTGACCTTTAAATCACCAATTTTAGTAATTAAGGCCTGAGTACCGTTGGGATGTCCAACAGTTAAGCCAATATTTGAAATGTTAACAACATTGATTAAAAAATTTTCAGACACAGTCATGTGCTGATTTGCACCAGAGTCAACAATCCAACCAAGACTGATGTTTCCAGATAAGGATTTTGTGTTGTTGTTAAAAAATTTGTTGAAGTTTACATTAAACTTGACACTGCCATTAAAGAAGGTTCCTGAAAAATTTTTACCTGCCAAGTTGGCATTAGCAGATGACACATTGTTGTCATTGAGAAGACTCATAAGTCTGGAGAGCTGTTAATTAGACAATGAAACAGGAGAGTTGCTAGCACTATTATCAGTGATATGATTAGTTTCAACAGAAACATTGTTACTGCTGAAAGGTTTACCATTAAAATTCCTTTTAACATATCCAGCAGGATAACCAACAAGATCATAACATCTATCAACAGTGTGACCAGGTTTTTTGCAATTAGTACATTTGAGATTCATGTTTGGTCCTCTGCTATTTGAGCTGTTATTAAAACCAGAACCTTTGTTGTTAAAACCTTTTTTGTTATCAAAAAATTTTCCACCATCAGAAGTTTTTGCAGCAAAGGCTGTAGCATTGGGTTTAGCAGAATTATTCCCAGATGAAACAATTCTGTGAGATTCTTCTCCAGAGACAACAGAGAAAGCAGTTTTGACATTAGGTAAAGGATCTCTGGTTAAAATATTGCTTCTGATGGGGACATAGGAGTCATCAAGACCCATAAGAAATTGCATTAACTTGATTAGCTGATTGTGTTTTTCAAAATGTTTTGCAGTCTCACAAGTGCAGGGAGGCAAGCTAATCATACAATCAAATTGTTTCCATAAAGAGTTAAGGTTGTTATAATAATCAGCAAGAGAGGACCCACTTTGACTAAGAGAGTTTATATTTTTATGCAAATTAAAAATAGCTGAACCATCAACCTTATCATAAGTATCTTTAAGATCATTCCACATTTCATAAGCAGTTTTAGCATAGATAGCACCAGCAAATAGTTCAGGGCTGAGAGAGTTAAGAATCCAAGTAACCACAACAGAGTTACAAGTATCCCATTGATTGGCAAGACTAGGGTTCGAATCATTTCTTATGCAAGTACCATCAATAAACCCTAACTTATTATGGTTCCTTAAAGCAAAGGTCATGGCCATATTTCATATTTTATAATTTTCAGTTCTAGTGAGTTTAATAGAAATAATGGGAGTACCATTGGTATTGTTAGGGTGTAAATACAAAGCATCACCAAAGGATAAGCTTTTCTCAGTGGAGGAGCCACCAATATTATCATCACCAATAGCCATAAAGCAAACAATAAGACAGACAGATATAATAAGACAGACAAAGAATCACAGACAGAGATAATATTAAGAGCAAATAGACAAATAAATAAGACCTTGTATTTAAGAAACAACAAGCACCAAGCCTGTGGACTAGGGTAAACTAGAGCAGGTATTCGTACCACTCAAAGGTGGCAGATCAAGATGTTAGTCTACCCGTTTGCACCCATAAAGACTTAAGTACTGTATGTTTGAAGAAGAGATAAGACTTAGACTTACAAAAAAATATGCAGCGGAAGAACAAATCACAATTACCCTAGATTCACTTAGTCTAGGGCTAATTGTAAGTAGAAGATAACCAGTGATTACGCCAGTAGCAATAACCCCAAACCACCAATTTGTTGCCGAAGAGAATCAATGAGCCTGAAGCTCTGATACCATGTACGAAAGTATAAGCAACACAAGATGAACAATAGAACCTTTATTCAAACCTAAGCCACAATAGTCAGCTTAGATTAAGGTTACAATAGTATCCAAAATATTACAAGATTAGATTAATGTCAATGAGACAATAATCATGTAAGTACAAAGACAAGACAAGATCAATGAAATTATCAGAAAGAAGAGAAGAGTGTGATACAATGACTGCACACCCAAGTGTGTCTAACCCTAGATTAAGGGACATATTAAATAGGAGATTAAGTTACACTAAGACCCCTCTAACGGCTATAAGTGTCTCATCAGCAGAAATGAGAATAGCTTCAGCAGAAACGAGCATCTTGGAACTTTAAACCTTTTATTCTTTGTCCATGATTAACCCCTGTAGAATCTCTGCAATGAACATAACTTGAAAGCCATTAGCAATTAATAGAATGATATGTTTGCCACAGATTGATACCCCAAAATTTAACATGGCACAACACAGATGATTGCATCCATATAAAGGGACAAATCAAAAAGGCTGTAAAATTAGGATAGTTAGCACATCTGGTAAAGGAGAGTAAACAAAGTAATTTGAATGGCAATGCAAACAAAGCAACCAAAAAACCAGAACCGGACAAAAAAGAAAAGGGATCCGTCATCTTTTTGGTGCAACTCTGTTAAACGCACACAAGATCAAAAGCGGAAGCGGTCCACCCAACGCAGATGAATTTCTTTTTTCCACCACTTACGGTAATGGATATGGAGGAATATCTCATGGTGATATGAGCGGAAAGAGGAGGGCATTACATTCATAAGATATACGTAGATGATGGAAGTACCTCAGAAATACTTCATGAGCATGGGAAGAGATCTAGTGAGAAAGAAAATTTAAAATGAGAATAATAAGAAATAGTTAGAGCCACATATTTCAAATGAGGGTGAGAAATTTAAGGAGAGATGCATTTATGTTTGTAGATGCATCTAAAATGTAAGGTTATATTTTCTTCTCACCCTTCTCATTTTAATTTTATTTCTCATTTGATCCTTACTCTCACGAGCATACAATGTTGTAAAGTTTAAATTGCTGGATCCACATATTACCTAAAAGCTTTTTCAACAATGACATTAACCTTGACTCGGTTACTCATTTTCTATTATTTTTTACAAACCACACAACAAGAAAAATGAAAAAAAGATATAATGCATTATATAAAGGTGATTGTGGTGCATAAATGAAAGTTATCAAATTTAATATCTAGGGACACTATTAGAGAATAAATAGGTGGGTTTAGGGCGGTTTTACTATTATAAATAATGGTCAATAATAAAGTGTAACCTACAGGGTTTACATGTTCTAACATGGTATCGGAGTGGATCTGATCCTCAGACTTAAGTGGCTAAGTTGAGTCGCTTCCTCTATGTCACCCCGTCAAACCCTAGCCACCATCATTTATCCCTTTCAAAAGAGGAAAAAAAAAAATCGATGCTTTGATTTTATTTTTGTATCTTTGCTTTTGTTGTTGCTTCAGATGAAAATTTGTCTCCGGTTGCTGATGTCGGATGTCTTCATCAACAAATATGTTATTTGCTTTTGCTACTATATTTATTTGCTTTTACTACTGCTTGAAGAATTGCTTCTGCTTGCTGCCGGATTTCTTCATCAACAAGTTATGTTTTTATTGCGTTAATGTTTTGTTTAGTTTACTACTCCAATCCGAGCTTTCGCGATTTCGTCGCTCGGATTGCAAGAGAGTATTAGAGAATAAATAGGCTCAATCCCGGTTTGTGGGTTTAAGACATCTAAAGTTTTACCATTATAAATAATGGTCAATAATAAAGTGTACTCTACGGGGTTTACATTGTCAAACAGATACAGGGTTGTAAAAGGTTATGAAGCTTTAAGCTTTAAACTTTAAAGTTAACGAAAAAGTTGTTGATTTTTATTAAAAACATTGATGTTAAAGCAAAACCGGATTCATGGAAATGCTGCAATATAAGAGTGATAAACAAAGATAATTATTAAATATAGAGGGCGTTTGGTTGGGGTAATTTGGAGTATATTGGAGGCATTTGCATTTCAATTTTTCTTCAAATAACCTGTTTGGTAACTCAAATTGAGACATTTGAAATAATTTACAATTTCACGAATTGCCAAAATGAAGAGAATTAGAATTCCTCCAAAAAGTGAAGAATTTTAATTTACTTGAAAAAAAAAATTATAAACTTTTTTTTTTATTGTTTTTTTATAAACTTTTAAATAGAATATTTATGAATTCTTTTTTTATAAACTTTTTTTATAAGTTTTATTTATAAACTTTTTTTATAAATTTTTTATAAACTTTTTTTTGTAAGTTTTTTATAAACTATTTTAATAAATTTTTTATAAATTTCTTATAAATTTTTTATAAACTTTTTTTATAAATTTTTTATAAATTTTTTATAAATTTTTTTTATGAATTTTTTAAAATTTTTTATAAACTTTTTTTATAAATTTTTTATAAACCTTTTTTATAATTTTTTTTATAAACTTTTAAATAGAATATTTATGAAATTTATATTAAAAAAATAAAAAAATATTTATAAATTTTTGTCAACCAAACATGCGAAGGTATTTTAAATTTCTAAATTTTAAATTTTCAAGAATTTAAATTTTATAGAATTTAAAATTCCGGAATTTTAAGTTACCCCAACCAAACACCCCCATAGAGTATTTTAAGCAAAGGAGTATGTCATTTTTTATTTTATTTTTTTTACTTCTCAATTTAAGAGGTTTTAGGTATATTCATTTTCTCTTTATATGTGGCATAAATTTAAATAAAAGTCACAAATTGGTTAAAAAAAGAAAACTCTACTACTAAACGACCCTTTGAGTTCTTTGATAAGAATAATTTATACCGTAAAAACATAAACAAAAAATGTTCCCATATAAATTTCATAATTTAGGGTGCTTGTTGGGCTAAATTTATAAAGTTATATCGAAAATGTTAAAGTTTTTCATATTAAAACTTTCAACACCTTTTTGCAGACAAATGTTTTGTTAGCTATTTTCTAAAATTAAGAAAAAGATATTAGTATTGATTATTTTTTTTGTTAGAATAAAAAATTTAAGATCTCATATCAATTTTTCTGATAGGATAGTGAATGTGGTTTCAATAAAACCACACTAGACATCTTATAGAAAAGCATGACACTAATCCTAAAACAACAAAAGAGTAGACAATTGGATATATAAACAATAACTATTTTCCTTCTTTTATCTATGTGGGGTGGGAGTCAACATGACTTTCATGACAAAAACAAAGAAGCGCCTACCTTTTCTCTCGACTCATGCTTGTGTTTTATTCTAATAAGTACCATCCATATGCATACTAAAAATCGTTTTTGGATTTACTTTGATTATTAATGCCAAGCTCCATGATAATCACTAAGCGACGATGTAATTAGATACAAATCCTCCATTGAGTACTCTATCACCCACACCAAAGTTCATTCTTCCAATCAATATCAAATCAAGTAACAAAACTGTAACATCGCAACAAAAGTTAAATATCATATTGAACAACAATAAGTTTTGTTAAGAAAAAGGTACCAACCCTTATATTCTGCAACTCTAGCATCTGTTAGAGCATTTGCAAGCATAACTTGAGTTATGGTTTAACCTCCTGCCACGTCTGTGGCACATCAGCTTTAATATTTCACCTTAACTCACCAAAAAAACACCCGTAATCATAACATTCCCAAGGTTAAACCTTAACTCACCAACAATTTACAAAAACAACCCCTCATTTAGGGGCAGAGCAAAAAAACTTGGTAACGTGCAAGGTTTAACACCCAAATAACACCGGAGTTGCAATGGTTAACTTGGGTTTACATGCATTTAACACTCAAATAACTTGCAAATAACACCACCATTGCAAGTGCTCTTAGGACATCAGCCATATTAACAAGTATTTATTAAATTTTTTTTACGTTTTATTCATTTCTATCGAAGAAAAGAAGTTGTTTAACTAATACAAAGGCAACGACCACCATAGCTCACGTAATGAGAATCAGATAATTAATTAGCCAACCTAACATAAACATTCTACTCAGTCTACTATGCGTACCCAAGAGAACAAAGATCAATTTTTAATATGAGGCTTAATATGTTGTTTATTTATGTACATGCTCTATTCCGTATACTTAGAAACAAATTTACATAAGCTGAAAACGCTCCCCCATCCGTTCACGACTCTTTTGAACACCGTAAGAAACAATATTCCAACATTTCGATTCAACACAAGCATTCTTTTCACATCAAAAGTTTATACTGATCAAATATATATGCTTAAAAATTAGTAGGACTAACAAAAACTTCATTTAATTTATTTAGAGCAACGTTCCTTATATATATGTGCTGAAAATTGATACTCAAATATATATCACGTTCATATATTAACTTGATAGCAATCAACCATAACAATAAAAGTAATAATCATCAGCTATATATAGAAACATTTCTTTCTTTCTTGCTCCAATGTGGGACTATTAAATTTTAAACATCTTGATTATTTTAAAAAAAATGACTCATCCTTAGTTATAATATTTTATGAAAATAATAATCAATATATTCGTGATGTTATTATGTACGATTAATACACACTATTCACTATATATTACTTCAGTTAGCACCTCGTTTTGTTAAGTATTATATATTCGTGATGTGATTAAGTATTAACAGAGTTCGGCCTAGTAGTTGGCTTTTCTAGAGGCCTATTTAAGTCTAGTAGTAACCATCAAACCTTAAACAACCCAAAGTTTATTAAGAATTGTCTCATGACCTTGTATCATAGTTTTCGTGTTCCTCGTGACCACCTGGTTCTTCTACTGTCAATCTTACCGAGGTAAGTTTAATTATATAGTTTGTGTTATTAGGTATGTTTATGTGGTTGTTTATGTTTATGTGGTTGCTTAATAAGAAAGGTGAAAAGTTGACCACCATATTATATAGGGAGTCTTCCATGGCCGCCGAATGTGGAAGGTTTATGAAATAAGGGGGCACGATCACATAAGAAAGGACCACAAGATGACAACTTTGACTCGAGTGACTATATTTGAAAATGATTCATGTATTAATAAATCGAGTTTATCACTGAAAGATGCAATCAAATATTTTAACAACCTTAATAATCCTATGCGGCTATGAGCAGGGATAGACCTAAAATTTTCAAGAATGTATTGCATAAAAGTTTTCATTTCATAAGTACTATACTAAAATTCGCAGTAGACAATAATTTTTGAGCTAAGGCAAAGTTGCACTATAAAGAATTATTAGCACAGATATTGAGAGTTTCATATAGAAAAAAATTACACTTTTTGAACAAAACGGCCTAAAATCGGGTGTGGCCTGTGCCACCCGGTATCCATAGAGGTCCATCCCTGGCTATGAGTGATGGAGGTTCAGATAACAGAATGGTGGGATGAGGGTTGGTCATGTGATTCAGTTCTCATAGGCTTTTCAGTATATATCCCTCTAAAGATGTAAAATTGCATATATATTGTTGGAAAATTGGTTTAGCAAAATGAGTTTTTGCAAATTTTGGACACTATTTAATATATGATATATGTTATATATATTTATGTTTCTTCGTAGCTTTGCGTTCTCCTCGACGAGAGCTTCGCAACGAGCTAAAGTATGTCCAAAATGGAGTTGAAATGAATGAGATATCGTGTCTCAAAGTGAGGCACTTGAAACATAAAAACTTGGAAAAATGGGAGAATCCCACATCGCCCAAAACAAGAAGTGGAGGCTTGTTTATAAGGAAATTATAGTTTTGGCTATCAAATTCCTTTATGTTGGTTACGCTCCCACTCCTACGTGCACGCGAGCAGGGGGTTGCAGAAAATGGGATTTCCGGGTCAAAATGAGTTCGAAGCTTCTGAACTCATGCGCGACCTGCGGACACGAATGCAGCTCCGAAGCCTCGCATACGTGCGTATCTTTTTGCTTTTTGCTGCAGTTTTCCAGATCCAGATTTTCTGTAAATCTATTTTAGGAATAGATTGAAACTTATCAAGTAAGTTTACAGAAATCAGTTTATGTTTTTAAAAGATATGCAAATCAGTTTTATACATTAAAAGATTTGCGAATCTGTTTTTGATATAACAGATTTTCGTTAATATGGCTGGGATATTTTTCTTGGAGGACAAGTTGAGTCTTCAATATAAATAAAGCCCCATGTCTCATTCGTTTGATACATTCAGAAAAACGTAGCTCCTTACCATACGAGTTCCAGCAATCTTTTGATCAGAAGCACACAGGTTTCCAGCGATCTTTCAGGCAAGTTTGTCAGGTCCGACTGTGCAACAGTTAGAACGTTGTACCCTGGGAAACAGACGGCGAATCTGTTTTAAGGGAATCGTGTTAAACACGAGCCTCGTTCACGACCTTTTACTGCTTTCGTTTACATATTATTATAGAGTCTGTCTTCTGCTTCTACCCCATTATGTCTGTTATTTATTCTACTGTTTTTACTTCTGTTAATTTATTTACCATCATTATAATCTGATTTTATTAATTAAAGTGTACACCGTTTCCCACATATATATCTAAAACATGATAGAAACATTCTACCATGTGCATCAAAAACTTGTATAAATAATATATATGCAATTATTCACTTTTGGAGAAATATACATGCAATTCTCCCATTCAAAGCAGTTGAAAAGGCAAGTAGAAAATGGTCTGGTTAATTAACTTTGGAGATCCCGGCTTAAGAAAATTTTACATTTTAGTCTTAATAAATCAAAACACGTACAAAAATACTAACAGAATAAAAAAAACCATATACTTGTAAGATAAACTTAACTTATATGTGTATAGAACCAATGTTTTAAAACCCGGGTTGACCCGGCCGGTTTAACCGGCTCGGAGATCGGGCCGGATAGGACAGGGTTTTTGCATGGTTGAGAACAGGATTGAACGGCCGGTTTTTCGTTGACCCGGTTTAACCCGGTTTGATAAACCCGGCCGGGTCATGACTTTTTATAAAAAAAAATTAACAAAATGATTTTTTTTCCCATTAACTTTTCTAAGTTTAATTGAAAGGTTAAAATGATGATAACTAATGTTTGTTAAAATTTTGTAAAATAGTAAATTATAGTTATATATGATCTTAGAATCACCAATTAATATAGTTTTACTATAAACGATTTTATAATTTAGAATCACCTTGAAAATTTTGGCTATAATTTTATAGATGTAGACTTAAAAAACATAACTTTTTGGTATAGTTTCAATCTTCTTCATGGGTTTGATCGAATATATAAATAAAAATGGATAAATTATTAGATTATGCAATACTACTTATTAAATATAGGAAAAAGTATATATATGTATAGAACCGGTTCAACCCGACGGTTCAACCGGTTGAACCGGCAACTTAACCGGATCAATAAAAAAAAACGGTTTTTAAAACAGAACCTCATTTTCATATTATGTAACAATCTACCATATAGACACACAATTCTTTCCTTCTTTTTTCCATGTGGGACATACATCACCCGCAAAACATAAATTTTTACAACTTTTTCATTTTTCCTAGGATATGATTCTGTCATTATAGTGATTACAATTTGTGAACATGATAATCAGTATTATTTGTTTTTACAAAATAAACACCTTTCAGTTTTATTACTAGATACTTCATAGGTTAGTAATCACCAGAATATCTCATGCATATTTTTGTTGATGCTTTTGGATCTCCTTGTTTAAGTTAAGAAAACAAGTTTAAACGTTACTACGTTATAGTTATAGTGCACAGCTATATATATTAGTTTAGCATCTACATCTTGTATGATATATAATCAAATATTTGTGGTATATGAAGAGACTGGACCATCTGAAACAAGTCTTTACTGCCGGAAAATTAGGGTCCGACAAACGCAACTAAACCTTGTTTGTAAACCTCAAAAGGTTGTTAGATTCAAGTTGTTCATATGGTCAGACCGACTCAACACTTGAATACAGTATCATGAAAAGCGACTAGTCCGGCCAACACTAACATTGTCACATGTTTTGTTCTAGATAGTTCTTGGTCTCTTGTGACGACATAAACTTGGATGCTTTTATTTGCCGGTGTAGATAATTCCGCGGTCTCTTGTGATGACATCAACTTGAATGTTGTTATATGATAGTTGTGAAATGGTTTGGCTAATTTACTTTGGTGATCTAAGCTTAAGTAAATGTTATATTTTGATCTTAAAAAATCAAACACATGCACAAAACACAAAAAAAAAAAAAAAAAAAAAAAACGTTGACTACTTTTTATTTGAACATAGCACATATATTAACTTCAAAACATTTGCTGAGTCTGGCTTTTCAGTTGTCTGTTTTCCTGTCTTGCATCTTAAATGATCATTATTGAACTAGCAGTCATAGGCAAGGAATAACACATCAATATACATAGGCATGTGTAATCAGTGTGAATTCAACTAGCAGTTATGAGATAATCGTTTGTCGCAATGGCAACCACTAGTGTACTACTAAGCCGATGAAACATTTTTGCCTAAGCAGCTTGTGCATTTAACTGAGAAATTTCTCTCAGCTTTGAATATTATACATACATATCTTACCTCGACTACGAGATTATCATATCTTTTCAAGAGGTTCCTGTAAAACCCTAAAATCTAAAACGCGTAAAAAGACTAATTTGCCCTCTAAATTTAAAACTTATAAAATACGTAAATGCTCATTAAATGTAATTGTGACCTAACTTATAAAATGTTGTCAAACCAAGTATGCGAGAATGATTTACGTGTAAGTTTTAGATTTTATTTTCATCACACGTCTTCCTTTAGTTTTTCATGAAACAAGATACATTGAAGTTTAACTAGGAGCCCATTTAATTTATAAATAAAATTTGGACTTGGGCTTGGCCCTTGTTTTTCCTTGGCTCGTCAAGATCAAGACCCACACAAGCCCTCCCTATTTTTTTTCTCGTGTACGTTTCATATCATGACTTCACAACTCAAAACCCTAGCCTCCCTAGCACCAAAAGTGACGGCATCCAATATTTTTCCCATTCCAATTCGAATTCAAGACAAAAATGGTGTTCCAAGGTGGCTTGTGATCGTATGTGATTGATTCAAAGGTGTGGTGATCGTGTATGGTTCGAAAAGAAAGCTAGGTCGTGGGTTTAGTACTTATTTCGTGGGTTTTGAAAGCCATGGAAGGCTTGTCGTGACTCTTGGTGATTTTGGTACTCGTCTTGCTCTTCGTACACGCTTCTAGGGTAAGGTGTCCTCACCTCGTATCGTTTTTATTCGTGTTTTCTTGTTTTGGTCGTGGGTATGATGTCCCTTTTAGGTTTTGTATCACAAAAATTGATCACATAAAATAATAGATTATGTTGTCACATTTAAATGATAAAATGGTTACATAAAATCATGATTCTAAACGCATACGATACGAATGATTTGTGGCTTGGTAAATGGTGTATATAATTATTGTAAGACTGAAATATGGAAGGGTAAACTTGATATGATGATATTAAATCAGGTTGTGTGGCTTACATGAGTCTTGGGTGCGTTTGGGTAGGTTAAACATGTGCTTCTATTGGTTTCAATAGACCTTAAAACTGGACAGCATCATATGTCGAATTTGTGTGTGTCATATATCGAATTTTATAAGTGCAATAATCTGGGTTTTTGATGGAAAAGTTTATTTTATGTCTTAGCTAAGTTTTCCAAGTGGTTTGGTCGAATTTGGAGTTGTCTAAGTCGTATTTTTGAATTTTACAAGTTCAAGTGTCAAAGCTGATAAAACGTGTCTGAAATTTGGTTGGATTGTTTGATTTTTCATTTTCAAACCATAAAGAATTGGGAGCTCTCCTTTTACAGGAGTGACATTTAGGTTATAAATGAATTTCTGGGAGTTTTGGGAATTTTTCCAAGGTGTCTAAACAGGTCCAATGAGTGTAAACTTTTAAGGTGTATTTTCTGACCACTTTCTGGGTAGGTCTGGACTTGTGATTTTCCATAGGCCATTTGGCATAGAGATAGAACCCACCAATTTTTGGAAACTCTTTTAACTCATATGGGAACCCCTGGGATTTTACTTGATTTCTTTTGAGCTAAGTAAGTATTTTATAAAAAATCGCTAAAGTCTGGTCCAAATATGAGTTTAAGAAAAGGAAAGATAAAACAAGGATATCAATAAGTAAAACACTTACACATGCATAAGAAGCTTATAGATTGAGTATATAAGTAATATATGATATCAATTCGTGTAGATACGTTGAAGGAGATACGACGTTGCTTCCCGGTGTAACTTTCTTGTTTGCTTTGATTTCGTTGCTAAGGTACAGATATTCTGACCTTACCTCTTAAGGTTTCTCATGATTCGTGTTCATCCTTTGATTCTAGCTTTGGACTGTTATGCTTTTACTCTGAGCCTTCTTATTAGGGCTTCCCTATAACCTTGCTATGTTCCCTTTGATTGAATCTCCTATGTGAACTGTTTAATGTGAACCACTGATATGCACCTTCTGATTATGAACCTTTGATATGCACCTTTGATAATGAACCTATGATATGAATCTTTGATATGAACTTCGATATGAACTTCGATATGAACTTTGATATGAACCCTTATGATATGACATGATTATGATTTGACCCGTCAGTTTGATACCCGAGCCAAAATATGTTTCCTAGTCAGGAAGGTAACCTGACCGTGTCATTGATGCACCAATGGCATGACTCCAGTGTGCACGAGTGATGTTGCACACCGTCCCCATTTTGATATGATTATGAGCTCACTATATGTTTATGATTTGGCCATTATATGTTTTGGGGGGCGTATGGATGCATCCTAGATTTGATTTGTTTCGAGGGATTTGATCTGATTGGAGCTTTGTTTGGTGAATGATGTCGGGTGCAATCCGCGTCTTCACATTTCTGGGAGCTAGCTACTCCATTTGTTACTGAGGTCTCCCCTCCTATTATGTATGGTATTCCGAGGTCACCCCTCCGAATATAATGGCTACTTATGATATGATATGATATGATATGTTTCTGGGCTCGGGTAGATTTCTGCTAACCCTTACACTTTTGATAACCTAGGTTGTACCTTCTGTATTCCCCAACGCACCATAATCTGTATTACTTGTTTATTACTCAAGACCCTTATATGACTCACTCTACTACCAAGATATATATTACATTGCTTTGATCTGTCACACTCTCATTCCGTTACTTCAGACTATGGTTCCATTCACGTACCGGGTTATTATATGTTTATTGGATTTGGTTATGCTATTCATGTGTTATGTGACTACTGATTACCCTGTTATGATATGATTAACATGCGATTATAAGATTTACCTGTGGTCATCTGATGATATGCTATCTTACTGTTCTGTGATCCTTTTGATTTGTCTGGCAACCATGCTTGTGTGCAATCGATTGTTGATCTGTTTATCTTTTGTACCTCGTTCGATTAAATCTTGTGGACTATGACTATTCGTGGTGTCCTTATCTGCTTGTTGTTGACCTGCTATGGTTGCCTTTCTGTTTATGCTACTGTTTGATTTGGTGGATGGTTCAACTTATGACGTCTAGCTTGTTAACTTGTTTAATTGCCCTGCTATGTATTTAATTCTTTTAAATATAGTATTCATACTGTATTCCTACTTGTTACGTGTGACTGCTATGTATTGACTGCTGTTAGCACTTCCGCTATTATGATACTGATCATGTCTTCTATTAAGAGTTTTGACCTGTGTGAATT
The DNA here is from genome assembly GCA_019973895.1 of Chrysanthemum seticuspe. Lineage (NCBI taxonomy): Eukaryota > Viridiplantae > Streptophyta > Magnoliopsida > Asterales > Asteraceae > Chrysanthemum > Chrysanthemum seticuspe. The sequence continues at coordinate 25,925,775 of BPTQ01000006.1, forward strand.
GCCATGCTCACTGATTGATTAATTGCTTCCGCTTTTCTGTAGATATCTGTTTGGCTTGTACGTATTTTGATTTCCTGAATTGTTTGTATGCCATATATGTTGTGTGGATGCTACGCCTGCTATGTTTGCTTATGTTTCAGTTCTTGTATGTCTGGTTTGTATGTACTTGTTTATATGTCATAGATGCTTTGCTTCGCTTCGCTCTCCTTGTTATCTGTTCGTTTTGGATATCTGTATAATTGTGTTCTGCAGGATCCTCTTTGACTCATTACTCTCATTTCGCTACGACTTTGTTATCCGTTTCTTTGTCTCATTTTGCTTTTCAGATTTTGTTTAGCTTTCACTTTGTTATATCTGTTCACTGGGCTTTTTAAGCTCAGCCGCATTTCTTTTCCTGCGGCAGGTTTTAGGTTTGAAGATGGGCTTTGATTGGGCTTTGATTGGGCGAAGAGGTGGATTATTTGAGTGGACAAACCCTAGATACCTTATTATTTGGATTTATTTTGTTGGGCTATTGTTGGAGATTTCATTTTATTTTAGACATATTGGATTTTGTATTTTCCTTGTAAGTCATTCGTCTATATGACTTGGTATATTATTCTTTAAGGCTTTCGCTTGTAAAATTTTATTTGTATGTTCTGATATGACACCAGAATGTGACACTTCTACCCTTGTCGGGTTGGGGTGTTACAGTTCCTTTCAATTTTACATGGGAACTCGAACATACGATCAATCTTGGTTCAATTTGGTTTATGTGCATTTGAGACGATTGGTTGATATGATTTACCAAATCTAAATTGCATGAGCAAAGTTGTGTCGATACATTTGTCGAATATGAGCCAAAACTTTTGGAAAGATATATTAAAAACCGTTAAATACGTTTGGCATAAGAGATGCAACCGTCTTAAATACTTTTGAAACGAGAGACAAAAATTGGGTCACACATGAGGCACGGGAGATAAAAATGTGCCAAATACGCATTTGGAGCGAGAGATCACAAAATGTGCCCAGCGGTTGCACACGTACTGTACAAAAATTATACTGTTGCAAAACGGTGCCAATTACTATAAACACAGTTGAGAACCGTTCCATATGTATTTGATATCCTCTTATTAAGCCAAATAATATTTGGCATGATTTTAATATTATGTGGTACACTTTGATATCTTCTTATTAAACATAAAATAGTGTCAAACAATATTTGGCATTATGGTTTTCATCCGGATAACCAAGTTTCTCTTTAATGATTAACATATTTTAAATAACTTAACTTTTTATTATATTATATAACAACTAAATAAAATATACCATACCTTTGCTACAAGAGGTTTAAACGTGAATCGGGTCCTGACATTTTCACAACAAAGGCCAAACCTCTCTTTGAACAACACAGTTTATTTAAGGCAATAAAGAACCATGAAAAATAAGTGAACCGGACCAGGCCGGTATAAAGGTCCAATATCTTAAATCAACCAAAGGGCAATTTATGTAAGGTACTTATCTGGACGGGGTCAATCAATGATCAAAAAGGTTCATGGCCTTGGTTGGTGACCTCCATTGCACTTCGGAAGGGGCCCGCTTAAGGTTGGTCCAAGTCGCCAAACCTACGTTGAACCAGATCAAACTTTGTTTCTGCTAGACCTTTTTGTTCTGCTGCTAGCTTATTCTGTTTTGGAACCTTTTTTAAGCAGTAGTTTTATTTTTTGAGCCTTTATCCTGGAGTCATATTCGCTGACCTGTTTTTCTTTTAAGCCTACGATATCGTTTTACAATATTTTACTTTACAAAGCCATCTAGTGCCATTTGTTCCCGCTACACGGTCAACTATCTCACAATCACTATCCAACTAGATATGTTACAAATTAGTCAAACCATTGTCTTATAAAATCCTATATATTACATGTTTCATAACAATTTATTTTATACACCATCACAGTATCTAAAATTCATTATTATCCTCTTCTCACGATCTCATAAATTTATGGGTTATTAGCATGAAAATGTATCATAGTTGACACTTTTTGTCATTGTATGTATGATCCTTTAATTTTTTCAATTTTGACACCAACCTTTTGAATTCGTGCTATTGTGTATTTTTGTAACCATTTTACCCTTACTTTTTCTAAATTATGAAAGGTAAAATGGTCATTTTGTATGGCTGAATAGTCACAAAAATGCACACAATGATCGAAAATTTAAAGTTCAGTACACACAATAGCACGAATTCAAAAGGTTGGTGTCAAAATTGAAAAAAATAAAAGACGATACGCACAAAGACAAAAAGTGAAAAGTATGATACATTTTTGTGCTAATAACCCAAAATTTATCTGCTACAATCACTTACGGGTATATACAGTTATAAACACACATTTCTTAGAGAAAGTATTACAGTAAATCATATGAAATACAAAAATTACAACACGGTATTTATTTCTTGTTTGGTGTCAAAAAATGGACAATTATGATGCAAGTGACCATAGTCAAATACCTTATGTTTGTAAACACACGTTTCTTTCGATTTCATTACAATGTGGGACATAGAATGTACCAACCCTTTTGATCTTTTCAAAAAAAATATTGATTTTAAATTATATTGATTTAGTAAATGTACATGAAAAATCCACAGTTTATGAGATGCATCCTTAACACGGTTGATTAATTGAATGACCATATCTCTCTTGTTTGCTGTTTTCTGCCAAACAAACCAAACCTGTATCAACTCGTTATCGTTTTCTTTTTTTTTTAAAGGGATTATACCCGGTGAAAATAATATAATAAGAAATGTGTGTTTAACACGACATTGCCTTTTAGGGCATTTTAGGTGGCAATTGATCTTAAATTGAAGAATTAGTTCCTCCAGCCCTCCAAATTCATTCTCGAGCATCCCCTCCTTAAGTCTTAATCCTAGTGAAAGCACAGCCAGTATCTGTTTAATATAAATCAATAAATGAATCAACAATTAATCACTTTCAAAAGTTCAAATATCTGAAAGTATATAACATATGCACGTACTTTTATCCTTATAAATGTGATAATCTTGTACCCCGTTTATATGAACTCGTATATTTTTGGTTATGAAAGTTGGTAATACGCATCTTATACTTACATGTAATCGCTAGGCGTCGAGGGCCAGACAGTCAATCACGTTTCTCCTCAGGAAACACAAGGTGAAAGAAGTAATCTTCCCATTCAAGTTGTCCACAAGCATTGTTAGCTAGCTTACTTCCATACCCTTGAATCTTCCCCGACGTAATATCATTAGAGTACTTCTCTTTCTCCTCGACAGGCTGATCAAAGAAACGCTCCCCTGCATCCTTAACGCGGTTAATCAAGTCACTAGAAATCCCATGGTTAACAATGTGCATGACACCCCACTCAGTGGCTGCTTTGACGAGCTCATTACAACATTTCTTGCGTGTTTTTGGGTCGCTTGAGTTGATATCATTCAAGTCGATGGTTGGAACTTGCGGTCCTTGTTCTTTCTTTTCTTCGTCGAAAATGTTGGTGATTGTTGTTAGTTCATCTTGTGTTCGGATGTATTCCTTTGGGATTTGATGAATACCACTTGTTGCTAAGGTTTCAACTCTTGTGTTTGTTGGAATCACCATTTTGTAAGTGTTAGGATTTTGTGGTGTTTTTGGAGTGATATTTATATGTATATTCAAGTTGTAAAGAATGGTGAGTTGTTTAAAAATGGTTGGTCATGTGATGCAATTCCTATTCAAAGAACTAAATGGTAAGGGAAAGATGGGTTTGACAATTTTGTGGTGTGTTTTTGAGTGTATGTGCTAAAATTAGTAGATTTTGTATATTTTTTTCTTTTTTAGTTTATTCAAAGCAAATTTCTTAGATCCGTTATGAGAAAAATTGTAAGCCAATAGAAAGCGCATGGTTGTTAGATACACCTTCTAAAACGCTACAATTAATACTATAACTATCAAACGATAAATATATAAGGACATATTTTTCTAATTTTTCCCGATGTGGGATTAGTAAATCTACCCAACGTTAAAATTTACGACTTTCTAATATGTTAAAACATATATTTTCTGTACAAATTATTAGTGGTCCTAGTCATAACATACGAGTGTTATAACCTAACCACCAAACATTTTTATATGGATCAAGTCACCTCGTTGTTTATTGTTTAACAAACTACTAAATTGGGCCTGTTTTGATACAAAATTCGAAATTGATCATAGTTGGTGGGTATTACTCTAAGGCAAGTTTCATGACCAAAACATACTCAAGTCTAACATAGTATCGTATCAGAAACCGAACGTCAGTGTTCTTAAACACGTAAAACGAAAAGTATACCTATGAAACGTATATATAAAAGTTGTGAAAAATGATGGGACGGGGTTTGGTCATGTGATGCAAAATATGCAATTCCAATTCGAAGGACTTCAAAGGCAAGTGAAAATGGTTTTACTAATTGAGTTGAAAGGTTCAACTTAAGATACGTTATGTTGAAGACAACACAAACAATGATACGTTATGTTCAAAGTAGTATACATGTTTTGTCCCATCTCTTATTCACAGGTGTTGTGTTGAATTTTTTAGTAGTTATTTGAAAAGCAAATAGTTGTTATGTACTCTCTCCCGTAACTGAATTTTCACCTTTTTCTCACCATTAAAATTCAATTAGAACCTTCATTTCATTCAATAATAATGCATATTTTATATATCTAAACCAATCATTTGATTCTCCTTTTCATTGCGCATACAATGATATGATTAAATTTTGATTTGGTTCAGATTAGTAAAAAAACCCCAATTTGACAATTTTTCCAATTTTAGTCTAACTGTTCAGTATATTGATTCAATGAATTGTAAATGAAAATTTCAAACAAAAAAAGGCAAATGAAGAGGAAAATAAAGGTTCCTGACAGGTATGGGAACTTTGTTGGTGATTTGGGAGGAATAGGGACAGTAGTGATAAAAATGAAGAAGCTGTTGTAACTGAGGAGAGTGTGAATGTTAGTGATGATATATGTAATGGTGATAGGGAGGTTATTGGGGAAAAGAAGGCTAGAGATGGATCTAAGGTTTGTGTTCTAGCAATGGTGAATGAATTTCCACCTTTGAATAAGGTTTATCAAAATTCTGCTACTCATACACCTGTGAATAAAACTCTGAATGCTAATGCTGGATAAAATTGCTAGTGTAAAGTGTATACAAGAAAATAACTGTGTTGAAAATAGTGTTGATAAGGATACTATTGTTAATAGCTTAAATGAAAGTAAGAATGATGATGTGTTGAATAAGAAGGGAAATATAACTTTTGCTTCCACATTAATGACATATTTAGTCAATGTGAACAATAAGTTGACATTGATATCTACTGAAGTTGAAAATGGAAGGATGTGGTTATATTTGATGAGGAGCTTGTTAATGAGGGATGTAAGAGATGGGACAAAACTTTATGTAGATACGTTGTAGGGTATAGGATTTCCTACCAAGAAATAAAGTACAACATAGGAAGAATGTGGGGTAAATGAGGACAAAAGGATATCACTGTGCAGAGTGGAACATACTTGTTTAAGTTCAACAATGATGAATGAATGAATAATGTCTTAGAAAATGGTATTTGGATGGTGAATAACAAGCCATTACTTGTTCAAAAATAGGATCCTAGTGTGTGTATGGAAAGAAGTGAGCCTAATGTATTGCATGTATGGGTCAAATTGATGAACATGTCTTTAGAAGCTTGGATTGTCAAAGGTGTAAGTGCTATTACAAGCAGCATTGGGGGAAGCCACTGACAATGGATAAAACTACTGTAAAAGTATGTCACGATGGAAATGGAAGTATAGGGTATGCTAGAGTCCTTATTGAGATTAATGCTGAGAAAGAAATCATAGATACTGTGGAAATATGCTACAAGAACAAACAAGCAGAAACCATAGGCTCAAAGTTTGTTAAAGTTGAGTATGGGTGGAAGCCACCTAGATGTACTGCTTGTAAGGTGTTTGGACAAATTGATGCCAATTGTAATGTTCTAAATAAGGATGAAAAACAAAAAAGCAGGGGAGAATGTAAAGGATGAAAACAGGAGAAACGGTAATGGAGGGAATATGGAGAAAGGGAATAGCAATGCAAATATGGGATATAATTATGGTAAAAGGAATGGAATTCAGGCTAAACCTGATAACAGGAAGGATATGAATGAGAAAGGAAGAAGGAACCCTCAAGTTAGGCTAGAATTGTAACACCCCGTGAACGACACGACTCAAAACGTGAAATTTTTCCGCAAAAAGTACACCTTAAAACTGACCAACTGTCACTCTTTTACAATCTGACCGAAATCTATAAACATCTAGACCTTGAAACTATTTTTAAATGAAACTAGACTCAATTACCTTTGAAATGACGGGCGGCACGACCCGTGACGACTTACGATTAAAAAGATATGATTTTTCAAAAAGTGACAAAATCTGATTGTTCCAAATTTCGGTTCCAAACCGAAATTTGGTTCCAGATTCCACTTTCAAACCGAAATTTAGTGTATCCCATACCGAAATTACACCCATTTTCACAATAAACAACCCATACTACCTTATTTTCATACCAAACTCATTCAAAGCCATTAACATTTCATACTAAATCGTTTACAAAATCAATCAACTCGTTTGCTACCCAAAATGGGTGAGAACACACTTAACCAAAACGCCCCTTTTACTGCATAACCCTTTTATGCATCTTTTTGACTCATTTTCCAGAAAAACAACTTCTATGACCCGACAATTAACGAAACTTTCCAGATTTACTTATTCTATCCTTGGGCTCATTTTCATATAAAACATTTACAGTTTGACCCTCAAAATAGTACTTTGCAAAGTGACGGGTATTGTGCACAAAACCCGTTTTGACCCATTTCATGTCAAACGACTCCTAGCAACTCATTACCCTACCAAACTCAACCAAAATCATTAGTATAACATAATAAAGTTATTCCATAATCGAATGACCTGTTTACAACCCAAAATGGGTATAAATAGGCTTATGCCAAACACCCCTTTAACTTTGACTATAAACACTTAAAACACACTTTAACCCAACGGTTGGCCACCGATTCGTCAAGACAATCATAACATACAAATTGACACTTGACTACACCATACAAACTATCATAGGACCAACGGGGTACAAACTCGACATTGAGCTCGGTATACTACCTAGCTCCTACTTCCTTACCAATCTTCCACATAACTAGCAATCCGTAAGCCTTAGCCCAAGCTTACCATCATCACCACATAACAACCTACAAAGCATTAACATCTTAAACCATAAGCACGAATGCTTAGTAAGTAAAGCGGGTATAACATATCATTATAATTCATTCACGTATAACACGCTATCACAATTATAACGCATAACCACATACCTCGGCTACTTAAAGCCCTAACCATTATTTCCTCTAATGCTTTCTCGACTGACACATAACTAGCATCTTGCTCATAATCACATAAGCACAACTAACAAAGCTAATCATCAATCTAGCACATAAGCCACATAACGCGTAACACATAGAAATCATTATAACTTTACATTATAGCCGGTTTACTTACCTTAACTCAAGCTAAAGAAACCAAGCACATCATCATCTTCACTCTTGTTGTAACACCCCAACCCGGCAAGGGTAGAAGTGTCACATTCTGGTGTCATATCAGAACATACAAATGAAATCTTTACAAACAGAAACCTTAAAAATGAAGTATCAAAACATATACACAATTGACTGACAAGAAAATACAATATCTAGAATGAATTAAAATCCCAAAACAAAAGTTCTTCAAAATAAGTCCCAAAGTAATAAGGTGCTAGGGTTGGTCCACTCAGATACTCTAACTCTCAGCCCATCGAAGCCCATCTTCCAATTTAAAACCTGCCGCAGGAAAAGAAATGCGGCTGAGCTTAAAAAGCCCAGTGAACGGATATAACAAAACGAAAGCTAAATAAAATCAGAAATGCGGAATGGAATAATGAAACTGATAACAAAGTCGCAGCGAAATAAGGACAATGAGTCAATGAGGATCCCGCAGAACACAATTATACAGATATCCAAAGCACAGATAACGAGGAGAATGAAGCAAAGCAAAGCATCAATGCCATAAATACAAGCACGTACAAAAATCTAAAGGCAAGCGGAAGCAGTTAATTAGTAAGTGAGCATGGCAATCAAACAGGATAGAAACCCTTAGTTGAAAACATAACCAGTATCATAACAGCAGTCAAAACATGGCAGTCACATGTAACAAGTAGGAATACAGTATGAACACTATAATTAAATGAACTAGGGACATAGCAGGGCAATTAAACTAGTTAACAAGCCAGACGTCATAAGTTGAACCATTTCCCCAATCAACAATAGTATAAGCAGAAATTTAAACATGGCAGGTCAACCATAGGCAGATAGGGATACTAACGGATAGTCAAAGTTCACGAGATTAACTGAACAAAGTATACATAATAAACATACAAGACAATCGATTACACACTAGCATAGTCACCGCACAGATCAAAGAAGTCACATAACGGTAAGAGAAAATATAATCAGATGACAACATGTGAACCACATATAAACATATTAATCATATCGTAGCATGGTAAACGGTAGTCACATAAACATGTAAAAGCATAAACAAATTGAATAATCATGTAATAACCCGGTACGTGAATGGAACCATAGTCTGAAGTAACGGAATGAAAGTGTGACAGATCAATGCAATGGAATGTATATATCTTGGTAGTAGAGTGAGTCATATAAGGGATTGAGTAGTGAACAATTAACACATAATATGGTGCGTTGGGGAAATACATAAAGTACAGTATAGGCATATCAAAAGTGTAAGGGTTGTCAGAAATCTACCACGAGCCCGGAAACATATCATATCATAAGTAGCCATTGTATTCGGAGGGGTGACCTCGGAATACCATATATAATATGAGGGGAGACCTCAGTAACCAATGGAGTAGCTAGCTCCCAGACTGTGAAGACGCGTATTGCACACGACATCATTCACCAAAAAATTCATATCATAACATAACATATCAGATACAGAACAAATCTAGGATGCATCCATACGCCCCCGCAGAAACATAGTGGCCAAACATATATCTTGAGCTCATAATCATATAACAGAAAGGGGACGGTGTGTAACATCACTCGTACACACTAGAGTCATGCCGTTGGTGCATCAATGACATGGTCATGTTACCTCCATGACTAGGAACATATTTGGCTCGGGTATCAAATTGAAGGGTCAAAGCATAATCATATCATAAGGGTTCATAAAAAAGGTTCATATCAAAGTCCATATCATAAGTTCATATCAAAGGTTCATATCACAGGTTCATATCAAAGCCTCATAATCTGAAGGTTCATAATCGAAGGTTCAAAATCAAACAGTTCACATAGGAGATCCAATCAAAGGGAGCATAGCAAAGTTATAGGGAAGCCTTAATAAGAAGGCTCAGAGCAAGGTATCACAGTTCAAATCTAATATCGAAAGATGTAAACGAATCATGAGAAACCTTAAGAGACAAGGTCAGAATATCTGTACCTTAGCAACGAAATGAAAACAAACGGAAAAGTAACACCGGGAAGCAACGTCGTATCTTCTTCAACGAATCTACACGAATTGATATCATATATTACTTACATACTCATTTTATAAGCTTCTTATGCATGTGTGAGTGTTTTACTTATTGATATCCTCTTTTTATCTTTCATTTTCTTAAATTCACATCGGGACCAGAATTTAGCGATTTTTATAAAATACTTACTTAGCTCAAGTAAAATTCCAGGGGTTCCCATATGAGTTAAAAGACTCTCCAAAAATTGGTGGGTTCTATTTCCATGCCAAATGGCCTATGGAAAATCACAAGTCCAGACCTGTCTAAAAAGTGATCAGAAAATACACCTTAAAAGTTTACGCTTATTGGACTTGTTTAGACACCTTGGAAAAATCCACAAAACTCCCAGAAATTAATTTATATCCTAAATGTTACTCCTTATGGTTTGTAAATGAAAAATCAAACAATCCAACTAAATTTCAGACCCGTTTTCTCAGCTTTGACACTTGATCTTGTAAAATTCAAAAATACGACTTAGACAACTCCAAATTCGACCAAACCACTTGGAAAACTTAACTAAGACATAAAATAAACTTTTCCAACAGAAACCTAGATTATTTCACTTATGAAATTCGATCTATAACACACACAAATTCGACATATGATGCTGTCCAGTTTTTAGGGTTCATATTAGGCCATCATAACACATGTTTAGACCATTAATTACTCTTAGTTTTCCATTCCAATTAGGGTTTTAAATTTATTAGGCATGATAACATCTATATATATGTGATTTTATGGGAAGATAACATGCTAGGTGGTGATAATACCTTTGAGGCGTGCAAGAAAAGGAGGAAAACAAGACCAAAACGAAGCAAACCAAGCACCCTTTGTTCTCCACATCCCACGACCAGGAGCAGCCAAAACTCACAACAAAACCAAGAAAAAACAGCCCCCCTTTGGCCAGCAACCACCCACGATCAACAGCCCTTCATGACACCTTTCGAAGCTCCTCACACTAGCCTTGAAGTCGAATGGAAAAGAGGAAAAAAATTGCTTGCCGTCATTTTGGATGAGAAGAGGAACTAGGATTTTCTTTTGATTCAATATTTTGGGGCGTAAAAAAAAGGAGGGGGAGAAAACGTTTTTTTCTTGTACCGAAATTAAAGGGGAGGATAAATGGTAAATTAAATTTCCTTATTTACAAAATTTATCAATTATTTGTTTAGTTTAAATGTTTATTTGTAAACTTGTACATGTTTTAATATAATGTGGCATTTTAGAAATTATTTAGTTGTGTAACATTTATTTATAGTCATAAGCGGAAATATATTCGTCATAGTCTTGCGTAACTAATTTATGATTCAAGTGTAAAACGTATTTAACGAGATTGATGTGTTTTACGAGTTTCGTAATTATTTAACTCGAGGGCAAAAAGGTCATTCAACACGTTTACGATTTTTAGGGTTTTACACTTGTCATCTAAGTCATAATCACTATAGGCATAAACACATAATCAATCAACTATATCATAGTTACTACCACCATCTCTCCTTTCTAACCATTTCTAACTATCATATAATCATATGATGATTACATGATAATTAATCCCATTAACTTATTAACTTAACTCAATAAAACTTAAACCATATTCATCATAACTTCTTTAATTAGCTTATAAACATCTTTTTACCCAAATTCCCAATTAATATCAAGAACCCTAATTCTTGAATTCACCAATTAACTTAGGGTAAGAGATTACTTACTTGTAGGGATTATCAATACAAGTTTATTACTGGATTGGAGCACTAAACTACCTTCAAATTATCATTACAGTGATCTTCGTTCTTCCCTCCCTTTTCTCCAAACCGTACCACACACACCCACAATATTATGGAATGTGTAGAATGCAGTAGAAGATAACTATTAGTAGTATAGTTTGCCTAATTGGCACATTAGGCCTCTTAAGTTCTTTTCTTTCTATTATGGCCACAATAACTTTATTACTCAATTACTATTTGACACTACAACAAAAGTGGCTTTTTAGGACCCTTTGTGTGGGACGGTATGATAATGGAGTCCTAAAAAACTGTTTAATAGGACATATGAGCGTTTAGGGTCCTTTTTAAATATTTGCTACTTAGGCGATGTCCTAAAAAGGTATATAATAGGATGGTCGATGATTTGGGGTCCTATTATCATATAACTTAATATGACACTTAAAATATGGATCCTAATAAATTACCTTTATAAGACGTTTATTCATTATGGTTGTATTATAATAAACCATAATAGGACACTTGAGTTTTAAGTCATAAGACATCAGTTAGTTAAAACGCTTATTCACAAAAAGTTTTATTATAGCAAAATTTAATAGGACCTTTGACACGTGGGTATTATAACGTTAACCTTTATAGGACGCTTATGTACAATGGTTTTATAACATCATTTTTTTAAAACGATTATTTGCAAAAGTTTTATTATAACAAAACTTAATAGGACCCTTAAATGATGCATATTAATTATGGTTTTATTACAATACACCATAATAGGACACTTGATATATAAGTCATAAAACATTAATTATTTAAAACGCTTATTCGCAAACGTATTATTAAAACATAACTTAATAGGACAGTTGACACTTGGGTCCCATAGATTGATACACCATCATAAGACACTTGATATTTGAGTCATAAAACATCGGTTTTATGGAACACTTATTCGCAAACGTTTTTTTAATAAGAAAAGTGAATAGGACCCTTGACAATAGCGTCTTATAACGTTAACCTTTATATAACGCTTATTCATAATGGTTTGTTTATGATACACCACAATATGGCACATCTTTTTAGAGTCGTAAAACATCTGCTTTTTATAACGCTTATTCAGTTTTATAGAACGCTTAATTGCAAAAGTTTTATTTGAACAAAAATTAACAGGACCCTTGACAACTGTGTCTTTTAACATTAACCTTTATAGTACGCTTATTTGTTGTGGTTTTATTATCCTACACCATAATAGAACACTCCTTTATTTGAGTCATAAAACATCAGTTTTTTAGAACGCTTATTTACAAAAGTTTTATTTAAACATTAGTTAGTATGACACTTGATACTTGGGTATCAAAACTTGATACACCATAATAGGACACTTGTTATCTGTCTTTGTATTGTTATATGTCTCAATCTTTTGGAAGTTATGTATGGGTTATCTGTCTTTGTATTGTCCTTATCTATCAATGATAATGGTTAATTTGGTGCATTATTGCTGTACTATACTAATCCAGAATTGCACTCACAAAATAAACTAGGCTTGATTAAAAAACAAAAATGACTGAGTGTAGGGCATCTCAGTCCTAATGGGGTGATTAGCAGACCAAATTAAAGCAACAAGATAAGATCTAGAATCCCAATTAAGCTCAAAATTCTCTAATCAGTAGTACAAGCTACTAAAGGAAACAAAAAACAGAAGAGAAACAACAGTGAATAAGCAGAAATTAAGCTCTTAATATGGGCATTTGAGCCAAACAGTGATAAGCCATATTGACCCGTTTGACCCATTTGAGCCAAACACCCCTTAAGCAGGGTTGTTTTGAGATCTCAAAGTGAAAATATAAATAACAAGAAGCTAAAAAGTTAAAATTACCTAAATTTAAATAAGAAATGTATAAGAAAGAGTTATACAAACAGTAATGAGGATTGTCATTGATTCTTAACAACTAATTTTACATAAAAACAGGGACTATTATTATTTAGCTAATTGAAATCATTAAGCTTCTTCAACTGGATCTTCTTCATCGGCAATAACTAAGTCATTGTTGTCCACAACGGTTCCATCGAAACCACCTCTAACCAATTCAATATCCATTGTTTCGTCATGTTGAGGACACATAAATGAGTCACCCTGCAAATGTGTTTCCACGTCATCCAGACTTGTTTGTTCATCCATGTCATAAACATGTCTGGGCGCTGTCTTGATCACAACTTGCCATCCTTTGTCAACACTATCTGCAACGTAAAATACTTGATGTGCTTGAGAAGCTAGTATAAAAGGCTCGTTATGAGCCTTCAATCCTTCAAAATTCAATAGAGTAAACCCGTTGTCATCTTCTTTTTTCCTTGAACCATTCGAAATCCAATCACAATCGAACAAAACTACTTTCTTGTCAATACCATACTCCAACTCAATTATATCATTCAAAAGCCCGTAGTAAGTTACATCTCCTGCGATAGGATTGTTATCTGTAGCACTCGAGTAACTGTTTGTCATGGCCTGAAGATTAACCCCACTGTTCTGTGTTTTCCTATTATGTTCTACATCTTTTGTGTGAAATCGGAAACCATTTATGATAAATACCTTATATTTTTTCACATACTCAGATGGACCACTTGCCAAGCACCTTAGACTTTCTGTGATTCTGTGATCCCCTCTAGCATGTAGCTCCTCAACCTGAAATAAGGCAAGATGTGTTAATTGTTATGTTATTAGTAGGTCGAAAATGCTATGTCATTATAATTATTTTTCAAAAGTAATAAACCTGTGTATATGCCTTACATGATCTTGAAACCACGACTCAAAAGTCTCACTATGTAAACGTTGAATGTCACGCTTACGTTTTCTCCGATTTTGATGATGAACCAACGCCAGATGTTCACTGCAGTGTTAACAGATGATAATGATGATAACAACGACAACTATTAATCGTATAATATAATTTATGAAACTCACAACTAATATAATTACTTACGTTCGAAATTCATCAACTTCACTACAATTGAACAACACATATGAATGTGCTTTAGCCAAAATGTCAAGTTCCATCATTTCTACCTTTGTAGCACCAATCGGGCGACCCGCCATAGAAAAGATAGGTAAAACATCCTCATAACCATCGTCATCATTATTTCGACTTGTCTTATTATGTACGGTCTCAACATCACTGGATAAGTACAATGAACAAAACGACACACGCTCTTCAGCTAGATATCCTTCTGCAATGGAACCCTCCGGGTTATTCCTGTTTCGCACATAATATTTTAATGTAGCTAAATACCTGAGATATCAAAACCAATAATTTTAGATTCAATAATATTTGTTAATAAAGGTATTTACTATAATAGTAATGTGCACCTCTCGATTGGATACATCCAACGGTAATGAACTGTCCCTCCTAATCTGGCCTCTGAAGCAAGATGAACCGAAAGATGAACCATGACATCAAAGAATGATGGCAGAAAAATCCTTTCTAAATCACAAAGTATTTTTCCAATCTCGGTTTCCATTTGAACCAAATCATTTGGATTAAAAACCTTTGCGCATAATTGTTTATAGTAACGACATAGCTTCATCACAGTATAGCGCACGTGCTTAGGCAACACATTTCGCAAGGCAATGGGAAGCAACTGTTGCATCAAAATATGGCAATCATGACTTTTAAGTCCAAATAGTTTTGGAGGTTTTAACTCTACGCATCTTGATATATTAGCTGCATAACCATCTGGAACTTTCACCTTCTTAAGCACACGACAAAAAATATCTTTCTCTTTTTTATCCATTGAGAAACAAGCAGGTGGCAAATAAACTTTGTTGTTATCTTGAACTATAGGATGAAGTTCAGGTCTAATGCCCATTTCTTGTAAATCTAGGCGTGCTTTTATATGATCCTTGGTCTTCCCATCTAGATTCATTAGCGTTCCAAAGACACTGTCACAAACATTCTTCTCAATATGCATTACATCTAGATTATGGCGTAGCAAGTTATCTTTCCAGTACGGTAACTCAAAAAAAATACTTTTCTTCTTCCAATTAAAAGGTAAATTTGGGTTGCTCTTCACAAGTTTTCCAAATTTAACTTCAAAACCATCTAACTCATCAAGTACTTCTTGTCCTCTTAAGCCACGGGGTTGCCTGTCTAGTTCTTCTGTGCCATCAAAAGAGTTTGTATCTCTTCTAAAAGCATGATCAGTAGGCAAATATCGACGATGTCCCATAAAACATTGTTTTTTGCCATGACTCAAGCGTGTTGATTTTGTATGTTTATGGCAGTTAGGACATGCAAGTTTACCTTTGGTGCTCCATCCGGATAAATTTGCATAAGCAGGAAAGTCACTGATCGTCCATAACAAACAAGCACGCATCCGAAAGTTACTTTTTGTTGATGCATCATAAGTGTCTACTCCTTTACGATCCCACAACTCCTTTAGCTCAGCAACTAACGGTTCCATATAGACATCTATATTATTCCTAGGAGCAGATGGGCCAGGTATAAGTAACGTTAGAAAGAAATAAGGTTTCTGCATGCACATCCAAGGAGGTAGATTATATGGCGTCAAAATAACAGGCCATGTACTATGAGAAACACTCATTGTTCCAAAAGGGTTAAACCCATCACTCGCTAAACCAAGCCTGACATTACGAGATTCTTTGGCAAACTTATCATACTTAAAATCAAATGCTTTCCATGCTGGGGAATCTGCAGGATGTCTCAAGTAACCATCTTTCGTGCGACTCTCTTCATGCCATCTCATGGAGGCGGCTGTTTTAGATGACATAAATAACATTTGCAATCGTGGTAAGAGCGGAAAATGACGCAACACCTTTGCTCCAATCTTCTTACGTGTATCAGCTGTGGTTGACTCATCTGCACAATCATCTTCACTTGCTTTATACCTTGACGTATGGCATATATCACATTCTATTTTATTAATGTTTTCTTTCCAGTACAGCATACAATCATTAGGACATGCATCAATTTTATCATAACTAAGTCCCAACTCTTGAATTATCTTCCTTAGTTCATACAATGACTTTGGTATAGAAGCATCGGGGAAGGCTTCCCTCATTGTATCTAGCATCTTGCTGAAACCATTATCACTACATTTCCCAACACACTTACCATGAAATAGTCTAATGATAAAAGAAAGAACTGATAACTTACACCCAGGATATAGTGGTTTCTTTGCCTCTCCCAACACTTTATAAAATTTTTTCGCCTTTAGGTTTGGCATACTCATACTTTCAGTTTGTGTTCCCATGTCATCGGTTAGTGTGTCATCACCAAACCGATGGAAGGCATCATTCACCAACCCTTGCGTGTCATCTTCAGCATCCAACATTGGAGCATCACTTGATTTGGAACTGAAAGGTGGAATTGTATAACCTTTCATAAACCTGACACATAACAGATGTGTTGTAGCCTCCGTCCGATCTACCCATATCTGATTACCACAATCAATACATGGACATGAAATCTGTCCATTTTTACCCTCATTATAGAATATATGATCAAGAAAGTCGTCAAGACCTTTTTTATATTCAATGGTAAATCTAGGTAAAGACATCCAACTCGTATCCATCTTAAACCTAATTTAATTAACCACAGAAAACCACATATAATTTCAACAAAAAGAAAGGGAGCCTAATTCAATTAACCACATATGTTGTTTCATAAAAATTTAGCAAAAACGATTAGGGTTTCATTTATGAGGTATTACCTGGTCTTGATGATGGTGGTGATTCCTGTTGGCAATTTTGGATGGTGGAATGATGTGGATTTGGATCTTAAAATTAGAAATACTTTTACAATTTATTTTTAAGCTATTTCTTAATTAATTGCCTAATTATTACTTCAAAGCTAGATAAACTAATTTATATCTAAAAATTAGAAATTAAAAGTCAAAATTGCAAAAGTAATTAGGCAGACTTCGCGGACAATTGATTTCCCTTTAAGGCGTTTTCTTGGATGCGTTGAGTATTATAATGTAAGTTTTCTTGGATTCTTTGAGTATTATAATGCGTTTTCTTGGATGCGTTGATATTAGTGATGTTTGTTGTTTGTACCATATAGGGTTCAAAATGTAAGACATTTTACTGGCTAGATCCTGAGTTGCCTAATGACTATTACAAAAAAGAGGTTTGTAATTTGATTCAAAAGGAAAAACGTTTGAAAGAAGACAAGTATGGAAAAATAAGAGATTTGGAAAGGGAGATTGAGTTTCAAAAATAAACTATGGAGAAGGAAATGTTTCTGCTGCAATTGGAGTTGAAAGAAAGCAAGTCTAGTGTGGTTTTTTTTTAAGAAAATTGTTGTTGTTTTGTGTTTGGTTATTGTTGTTATGTTGTCAAAAATTGTGTAATGAAATGCTTGTTATGTAGGTTTGATGTAATGACCTTTTGTTTAATGAAATGCTTGTTATGGGATATATGTGTGGATGCATTTACAGTTGTTGATGTTTGCTGAGATAGTAATGGATGCATTTACAGTTGTTATCAAAGAAGTTGAAGCTAAATGGGAATTGAAGTTGCAGAGAATGAGTAGTTAATAGCATGTTATGATAGTCATACTATGTTACTACTTTGCAATTGTTTCTGATAGTATTAGCTTGTATTAGAATATAGACTAGAATGCCTTGTTCCTAGCATTTCAAGATCTAAATGAGTATTATTTTGTTGCAGAAGTGATAACCATTTGAAGCTCAAAATCATCACCTATGTCAAGCTGTGAAGATGAGTTAAGCTCAAAATCATCTTGGGCTGATTACTTTCCACCTAATTGGAAATTCAAAGGATTAACAAAGTCAGAAGCCAAAAAGTCAAAAGGCAAGAAGTCAAAAGGCAAAAATGTTGAACAAGTTGAACAAGTTCCTGGTAAAAGGATACAAGTGTTAGGTCTTGCTAACAATGTTACTTTGGATGCAATAAAAAAGAAGACATTTGGAGTCAAAAAACCAGGCTTGATTAAAAAACAAAAATGACTGAGTGCAGGGCATCTCAGTCCTAATGGGGTGATTAGCAGACCAAATTAAAGCAACAAGATAAGATCTAGAATCCCAATTAAGCTCAGAATTCTCTAGTCAATAGTACAAGCTACTAAAGGAAACAAAAAACAGAAGAGAAACAACAGTGAATAAGCAGAAATTAAGCTCTTAATATGGGCATTTGAGCCAAACAGTGATAAGCCATATTGACCCGTTTGACCCATTTGAGCCAAACACCCCTTAAGCAGGGTTGTTTTGAGATCTCAAAGTGAAAATATAAATAACAAGAAGCTAAAAAGTTAAAATTACCTAAATTTAAATAAGAAATGTATAAGAAAGAGTTATACAAACAGTAATGAGGATTGTCATTGATTCTTAACAACTAATTTTACATAAAAACAGGGACTATTGTCATTGATTCTTAACAACTAATTTTACATAAAAACAGGGACTATTGTCATTGATTAATGTGACTTAAGCTATATTAAGACTAATTTATGCTAGAACAACTACTTGTGAGATGATTTGAAGCTTATGCCACATTAATTTCCACACAGACAGATTTTAGGCCAATATATTGGTGATTTTGACTTTAAAGCTTCTATCCACTAAAACCTTGTTTGTTTCTGACTTATTAGCTGTTAAGAAAGTTGTATGAACAGGCCTTAGTCACTGAGTTCAACTAATACTCACTACACAGACCTAACCAAACACTACTTTAAAACACATATTGTTTAATAACTGATTTAAGAAATTTAAAAGGCAAATGATCAATCTAAATCATAATACTGATACATAAGCTTGTACTAGGCTAAATTAAACAGATATAAACAAAAGCAACCAACATTTAACAATAACAACTAACAATCACAGATTATCAACATAAGCAACATAAGCACATACGGATTATCATCAAAACACATAACAAAACAAACGGCCATTAAACATAAATATGCACATACCATTAAAATATTAACCATAATAAGTTATCATAAACCATTGTTCAGAAACCATTGTTCACAAACCATCCCCTTCAACATAAATACATAACAAGTTTTTATCAAAATAAGTACATAACCCAACAACATGAGACCATCAGACACAAAAACCACAAAAAGATCCAACAACTACCTTCATTCTTCTTCATACTTCTCCAGAATCTCAATGGTCTCCTTCTTCAATGTTATCAACCTCTGAAAATCAACGACAACACTTGCAAGAGATTCAACCAAGCGCCTCTCAATGAGCTGGACTTCATGCATTGAATCATAAACATCCTCAGCTGCCATTTCTTCATCAGTATTCAAATAAAACACCTCCATTATTCGTTCTGTTCTCTTATCCACTTGCATTCTCATGTCGTCTCTGACGGCCGCAACATTTCTCATGTTGACCTCATTCGTAGGTATCTCATTAATATTGAGAAAAATAAAACAATCATGAAGCTTTTCAGACCCACAAAGATCTTTCAGTTCATTCAAGTATGGCGTGGCAGACATTTTCAATTAGGGTTGTATATAGTGAAAAAGTTATGAACTGAAAAAAGTATATGGATGAACTGAAAAAATAAAAATAAAACCAACATATATATAAAGGGTAGATGCATGAACTGAAAAAATTAAAGAGTATTAATGAGAAATGAAATAATTAAAACAAGTAATCATGACAACTGAAGAGACTGCAGAAAATCAAAGGTCGAGAAAAACTTACGCGTTCCCATAATATTGATGCTTATTATTTTAATTGGGATGACTCAAAGTGTAACCAATTCAGTTTCAGTTTGAAGCAGTTGTAAAAAGAGAGGAACTAGTAACTCGGTGTTGAGTATAAATATATTTCGGGTCGGGTTTGGGTCGACCCATCTAACCGTTTATTAATCAGGGTTGGTTCGGGTTGTGAATAAATTAATTGGGTCGACCTGACAACCCGTTTAAGCTTTTTTTCTTAATGTGGCAACTTTTGTATCAAAAAAGGGTTGACTATGTCAACCAAAAACCCGTTTAACCTTTTCAACCCGTGAATTTCAAAAAGATCACGCCCATCTTTATAAATGGTTATAATTTGAATATTATTTTTAAAATATTCATGATTATTATTTTCAAATTGAATGAAACCAAACTAACCGAACAACCCGATAGTACACTTGGGTCATATGAACTGGTGATATTGCCCTGTTGTCGACCTTGATGAACCTTAATGACGAATCTTCATATGATTCTTTTTACTATGAACCTTAATGACGAATCTTTGCTATGAAACTTTTATTATGAACCTTTGATATGCTTTTCTGAACCATTTGATATGACCCATTTGTTATGAACATTTTGGATATGAACCTTTTGATATGACACTCTCAATAAGATATGATATCTGACTATCAGTTTGATACACGAGCCATTTCACTAGTTATGGGGGTTCCATGTCCGGGTCATTGATGCACCAATGGCATATATGACTCTAGTGTGTTTGAGTGACGTTCCACACCATCCCTTATATGTTACATGTTATGAGCTCAAGTATATGTTTGGCCACTATATTATCTACAGGGGAGTATGGATGCATCCTATATCTGTTATCTACAGTTACTGGATTATCTGTTATATGATATGATATGTTATGTTTCTGGGCTCGTGTTGGATTACTGTCCTATCTCTGACTTCATGCGAAGCAATACATTCAATCATAATAGTCGGCACTTTATGATCACCTCGCGTATATTGGCCTCGCAAATGCCTAGGACAATTCCTCCGTTCAATATGTGTAGAATATAGGCTACAAAGCATCCCCGGAATGTGACGTCATGGGAAGTCGACTTACGTAAAAACTCTTGACGATATAAATGAACGACCGCATTCGTTGAGAGTTATTCATATTAGCTTTTTCAAAGTTATTATTTCATAAACTTTACGTTTTTACCAAATCAATCCCGAATCCAAAGCAACACCCACCTACCAAACGGGCCCTTAGTTGATAACCCGAGCAACGACCGGGTAATACTTTAGTTCTTTTTTAGCTTCAAATAAAATAAAATACCTATACCTATATATTATATATATACAATAATACAATACTTTTCATATACTGTATACTAGGTAGTATTAATTAATTTACTTATACATCAAATTATACCCTATCACCGATTCATCCCGCCCAGACCGATTACAAGCTACAAGGTGGTCGACCGCCCGACTACTGATTCGCGATTTTAATTTGCAACATTGGATATGAACCTTTTGATATGACACTCTGATTATGATATGATATCTGACTCCTAGTTTCAAACCCGAGCCATTTCATTATTCATAGGGTTCCATGCATGTCCGTCTCATTGATGCACCAATGGCATATATGACTCTAGTGTGGTTTACTGTCCTACATCTCACTTTATCTTTCGGGTCAACTAGATGCGGATACGCTTTAACAAACGTAGACCACGTAGGATAAATCCCGTCTGTAAGAAAATAGCAACATTTTAATTAACGCCCGCGTAAAACAAATGAACTATCTGGAGCCGCTCCATTTCGGGCAGTAAGATACAACAGAGACTGATTACTTCAACACATTGTTATTGTTGTTTGACCCGGGAAGTCCGAAAAACGAATGCCAAATCTACTTCATTTTTAGTTTCACATACAATAAAATACTTATATATTATATATATACAATAATATAATACATTTCATATACTATATACTACTATTAGTTAATTTAATTATAAATCTAATTATAATCTAAAAATTAGGGGAAAACTTACACACCCACGTTCACATAAACCCGCTTAAAATTTTTGGGGAAAAATTCAGATTCATAAATAACTTTTGGCGCTGCGAAAATCAAGCATATCTTTTCGGAAATCAAGTATTTGATTCGATTTTATTAATGGAAATCGTTTTTCACAGACGGTTAAAATCTCAATTTTGGTTTAGGGTTGTATGTGGGCAGCAAAACAAGGATTGTGGGTTTTCACTTTTGAATGAAGATCTGACTCAACAGGTAATGCAAACCTCTCTTGTTGTTATTATTATTGTTATTATTATTATTATTGTTATTGTTATTGTTATTGTTATTGTTATTGTTATTGTTATTGTTATTGTTATTGTTATTGTTATTATCATTGTTATACATTGTTATTGTTATACATTGTTAGTGTGGGAAATGGTGGGTTCGGGTATGTGTTTGGTTGACCTCTTGTGATGAGTCTCATATGTGATCATAAGTGCTGCTTATTTGTGATGTGGTACAAGTTGTATTTAAGTTGCTCTGTTTAATTTAAATGAATGTTGGTATACCTGTGTAAAGTTAGGTCAAAGGATTTGGGTAGTGATAGTGATTTGATATCAGTTTCTAGCTAATGTATTTCATTCTGTGACATGTAACTGAAGGATTTGCGTCTATTTTTTGTTTGTAGATAATGTATTTCATTCTGTAACATGTAACAGATAGTGATTTGATTTCAGTTTTGTTGTTCTCAAATGACTATTGTTCTTTGCAATCTCATAATAATTTTATTTGTTTTGTTCACCAGTTATGGAAAATAACAGGATGCAACGCCAAATCACCACGAGAAATACGAATGATTATGAAATGTCCAGAAGGACAAGGATTCAAGAAAACCAACAGAGATTACAAGCTTTGGGAGTGAAAAATCTTGCTAAGTCTTTGACAAGTCTAGTAGAGAGTGACAAAACAAAGAAAAAGAAAAAGAAACCAACGGATACCGGTGAGAAAGATGCAGATTATATGTCTGGTTCAGACTTCCATCTTAATGCTGAGGAAGATAACCCAGAAGAAGCGGCTACACAAACAAATAAAAAGGTACGAATAATAAATTTGGCTACTATATTTTCTTTATGTTTGTTTTCTAACAATTCTACTTGCATGAAACAGAATCGAAAATACATTGCTCCACAGTCCATGACTAGATATAAAAATTTAGCAAAAAAACGAATGAGTGCTCCGAATGTCTCCAGTGGGCTAACATCTTCAGAATCTCAATCGCAAAAGGGACAACAGATTGATACAGGGAGGGCAATACGTAGTAGGGTACAGGAGTCCGACCAAGTCCAAAAGAGAAATGATCAACCAAATTCTGTCAACAGAGGGAGATTAACTGCAACTAAGAGAAACTTAGTTGCAATTGACAACGATCATGACCACGGGGAGCGTGACTTGATATCTGATGGTAACTATACATAAATTTCAAATACTATATATATGATATTAAATTACTATTAAGTGTATATTCAGTTAACTGTTTTCGGTGCTTACTTGTTTTTTTTTTTTTTTTTTTTTTAATATAGATAACAATGAAGACCTTTATGATGTTGAAAATGATGATATCGAAGACATACCTATGAATGAAGATATTGAACAACAAGCTACTTCAGAAGATGATGTAGATAAAGACATGGATGATTTGGAGAATGAGGATGATTTGGAGCATGTGAACGATTTAACAAATGACGGCGATGATCTACTCGGAGAAGAGATTCAAGCTGAGCATTCTGAAAATGAAGAAAACCATGTAGTTACACAAGCTCGAAATGAAACAGGTTAACATGGTGTACTTGATTGCATCGTTTTAAAAATCATATATCATATATTGTGTCATATAAGAAGAATATATAATAAAGTTAAATTAAAACAAGACAAAATACAACGCTAAGATATTGCCTCCATTTCGAATTATTTAGTATTTTAAATGTATACGTATCTATTGTAAATCATGTTCACTTTTTGTAGTTCGGATTGTAAGCAAAAGAAAGAGAGGACCAACACGTATGGCAAAAGTTTGGGCCCAAGAAAAAGGGGATAGAATTCCTATTTTAGTTAATGAACACGGACAACCTATTAACGACAAAAGTAGTCATCTGACTCATTTCATGGGAACACTTTCAAGGAGTGGAAAGTATTGTCCGATTTATAAACCATGGAATAAAGTTGACGCCGCAAAAAAAAAAAGCTTTGCTTGAACTCTTAAAGGTACACAATGTTAAATTTGTATGTTAATGAATAAAGTATTTGTTTTCTAATGTGAGCTATTACATTTTTTAGACAAAATTTGATATTCCGGAAGCTGGAGAAAATGGATATTGCAATCATTTGGGCGGAAGGTGAAGAACTGGAGGGCAAGAGTTAAGGAACACTACCATGATCCGTCTCTGTCAGTTAAGCAACAAATAAGATCTAGGCCAAAGCAAGTGCAAAAAAAACAATGGAAGAAGCTTGTGAAGTATTGGAATACAGAAAACACTAAGGTGTGAAATACTCTTCCACTTTAAATAACATTACTTAATTTCCCATTATGATATTTTACTTTCCTGCTGCAGAGTTTAAGTGAAAAAAACAAGGCGAATCGGGCAAAAAAGAAGATGATCCAAAGAACCGGTAAAAAAAGTTATGCTCGCAAAAGGGAAGAGTTAAAGGTAAGTGTATGGAGAAAGTGGGATTGTTAATGTATCCTGTGGATATCCACTGTTAATATTCATTTTCTTTTTATTCATACAGACATATTTGGGACGAGATCCAACTCGATTGGATCTTTTTAGTGCATGCTTCTCCAAAGATGGAAATACCAAAAATGATGACACTGCAAAAGCGATTGTAAGTAATATGCTTTTGTGTTTGCAAAAGTGTATTAATAGCATAAGTTAAACACAATATGCTTGGGTAATACATGCTTTTACTATATGTTGTTCATGTTTATATAAAATGCAGGATGATATGAAACAACTTAGTGATAATCTGCCCGAGGGTTCGATTGATAATCCTGGACCAGATGATATTTTTTCTACAGTTATGGGTAAAGATCGAAATGGTGATGCAGGCATGTATGGTCTAGGTGTTCGTGCTTCTGCTGTTTGGGGTGTAATACCAAGTCGTTTAGCATGTCATATAGAAAACAACGAATTGAAGTCTAGATGTGGAGAACTTACTAGTGAAAATGAAAAGTTACGAGCCTAGTTATCAGAGAAGAATGGGTCGACGGATAGTTCCATTGTTCCACCTCTTACATCACAAGATTCTCCTGTTGTAACCAATGAACCTCCACGCTTACGGGTATGTTTCTATTATAAATCGTTCCTTTCTAGTTGTTATAGCTTATTTTATCTTTGATAGCTAATGAACCTAGGCTACAAGCTTATGTATCAGTATTATGATTTAGATTGCTCATTTGCCTTTTAAATTTGTTAACTCAGTTATTAAGGGGTGTTTGGTTCTGTGTTGTTTCAACTGTGGTAGTTGCCTTTTCACTTGTTTATCTGCACACTATGACCTCTAGGTGATATTAGAACTAGTAAAACTATAAAACCAATGTTTGAACTAGAGAAAGTCAAAATCAAATTACCTTCACTCTCACAGTCCACTGTTGGGACATGTGAGGATCAAATCTCACCCACTTGGTCTAAATCTTGTTCATGTATCTTAAATTAGTGTTATCATAGCTTAAATAATCATAATTAGTGTATACGGATCAAACAAGTTTCATTAAAGTCAAAGTTTAAGTTCAAAATCAAAAAGTCAAAATGGTATGTTAGTCAGAAACTCAGATCTTGGGAGAATTTTTGTGAATTTTGTGTTGAGATTCAAGTCTTGAGATTTTTACATGTTGAAATTCCCCATCTAAGCTTTTGAATCCCACAGTTAGCTTATTTTTATGATTTTTTCTCTGGCTTAGGTGATAGTTCAAAGTGGCCTGCAGGGCTAACCATTGCCCTGCACCAGGGCATCAGCTCAAAACCCCAACTTTCCATGTGCCTTAGCTTCTTCATTAGTGGGCCACACAGTGAGCTTATTGGTTTTTTTGAAATCCAATAAGCTCATCTATAAAGTTCAGGGCTTATTTCAAACTTTTGAGCTTATTAGATAGGTCTGCAGATAGCTTTTTGTTTGTCCAATTCCACCCATACACTGAGTGATCAGTGTTGACCACCCAAGTTCAAGCCCTCATCAAGTGCTTATCTGTGGGACCCAAACCTTTAGTCCTAGCTTTTTAGAAACCTCAATAAGTCACCTTTTCATATCAAGTCTCACTTTGGATCCCTGTCAACCCTAGTGGGACCCACAAGGGCTGCAAGGTTGTTGGTTTTGGCCTGTTTGGCCAGTGATATTTGATCAAGTGATTATTCTGGTCTATAGCTTATTCCTTTAGCTTATCTGGTAGTTTTTAGCTTAATCTAGTTACAACTCATGTAGTTACAGCTTATTTAGCTTATTGTAGCTTATTTGTAACTTATTTAGTATACACCAGCCTCCACACCTGCAGTATTACACTGATCAATTTTTGACCTCCTTTGTATACCCCAGCCTCCATACCTGCAGTATTACATCTGTTTAACCTAATACATGTGTCTTGACTATAAATTGATAAATGTTTGTTGAAAACTGAAATCTAGGTCGGGAATGAAGTTGTCCTTAAAAGCATTCTAAACTCAACCGAGACTGTAGCAAAAGGATGGGTGAGGAGCTTGAACCCAAATGATATAGTTGGTGGTACAGAGATTGGACGAGGATGGTGTGAGGTAAACGTTCAAGTACCAACAAAAAGAGATGAAGTGTTGGTGAGACCCTATGGGTTATTTGCCACAATTGAAGACTGTGTTGGTGCAACCATAGCATGGCCTTGTCCCTTTATCTCGGTATGTCTTTGTTAATCTTGTGATACCAATAATTTTACTAACATGGAGCTTAATGCTTATACATGGGTGTTTATTTGTAGGTGGTCCGTGAGGATTGAGAGAGATGATGCATGATGACCACGGACTAAGCTTCTTGTTGCGTTAATGTATTGTTTAATGTTAACAGACTTTATGTTAGATTCTGTCTACCTTATTTATGTTTAGTGATTTTGTTATGACAATTGCTAATTTGAAATACAATTTCGTTTTATTCATTTAATATTTAGTTGATGTTTTATTCATATCATAATAATACAGTGTGCATGGTGAAAATAGCGTCCTATCATATGACTTGTCCGGACTTTGAAATTGTCCTATTAAACTTATTAACCGTCCTAACAATTAACTTAACATTGTAAAAGTGTCCTAATATGTTATTATTAGGACGTTATTGTTACACCCGTATCCCCGTCAAGGTATTATTAAATAGAAGTATTAAACTTTTTTTTTAGAAAGAAAATGAATGTTTCTTAAATATTATGAGTAGAAAGAAAGATTAAGGACTTTTGTGGCCAAAACAAAGAATCCAAGAATAGAGGGACTAATATTGTCATTTGGCAAAAGTAGAAGAAATATAAAAAGAAAAATTAGTCTCATTTGAGACTTATCCAGGAAGATTACCTCAAGGTGAAGTAAGGGTTTGATAAGAAAAAGAAGAAGGTATCAAGATTAGTCTCAATTGAGTTAATTTAGGGATATTGTGGTGATTATTAAGGTCAAGAGACCTTCAATTCCATATCCTTAATCAAGTAAGCAATTTTCCCTAATATTTGTAATTAGGGTCTTGAAATTTAGAAGTATAAAGAAGTTATAGAAGATGCCCAATTTATTGAAATTAATAAATAAAGTCTTTAATTAAGTATAATTGTTGTTTAGGAAGCTTAAGGAAGAAGTGGCTCTTTTAATAGAAGACCTTGGTATAATTAAAGGTAAGTATAGTGGGTAATGTATCATCATAATGAAAATGATTATTTGATTATGTTATAGTTGTTGGAGTTTGTAATAGTTAGCTTGGATCCATAGCTTTACATGTCAATTAGTGTAAATACCCATTTTAAGGTATGTACTCATGTTATAGATACTCCATCAATTTATATGTATTGTTATAGTTTAAATTGCATTTACCCCTTTTACTTACTAAGCAATTGCTTATGTTATAGTTGATGACATTTTGTAGGTCCTAGCAAGGAGGATAAAGGTAAATTACAAGTGTAGGTTGGAGTTTGCTTGAGCTCCTAGTTGGGTTTGTCTTTTGGAACCAAGGTGTTAAAGTTGGAAGCCCCGAAGAGTCAAGTCGTTTTGGTATATTTCAAGTTTCTTGGTCTTCTTTCCATGAGTAGTTGTTCCTATGTCTATGTTCTTTAATTTATCAAGACAATGTGTCATGTTCTTGTAATTATGGGTCATGAAGTTAAAAATGATGTTGGTGTAAAGCCAATTACTTGTTTTGATGGTTAAAGCGTTGGGTTTATTAGTGATAGTTGCTCTCATACGAGTTACAAGTTATTTTACAGGATTGTGGTAATGTTGAAGGAATATGTAGATTTGTTGGGTTAAAGGGTAGTAAGTCTGCACAAAATGTGCAGGTCTGGGTTTCTGACGGCGTCGCGTTCGCAACCTGACGCCGTCGCATTTTCACCAAAGTCTTCTGAGCCGTCACGATTATACTCTGACGCCGTCGCAATTTTTACAAAAACTTTCTGAGCCGTCACAACATTCTCAGACGGCGTCGCTCTT
Source organism: Chrysanthemum seticuspe (assembly GCA_019973895.1). Classification (NCBI taxonomy): domain Eukaryota; kingdom Viridiplantae; phylum Streptophyta; class Magnoliopsida; order Asterales; family Asteraceae; genus Chrysanthemum; species Chrysanthemum seticuspe. The sequence goes on from BPTQ01000006.1 coordinate 25,954,528, forward strand.
ATAACCCGGCGCCGTCGCGTTTAAAAATAAAATTTCCAGATTTCTTTTCCTTCGCTGTCATTCGTGTCATAAATAAAAAGTTTTAAAATTTCCGTTTTGGGGGCGTAACAACTTGGTATCAGAGCTTTGGTCTAAGAGATTTAGGATCTTGTCTTAGAATTTCCTAGACTTAGGCCGCGTAAATTGTATTAGTAATAGTTATACTACTTGTACACTTCCTTGATGATTTTAAGGAGTATATATATTACATGTTTTTATAACTACGCTTGGCCACCGTGGTTATAAGAAGATGGCATATATGTATTACCTAAGATCGTTAAGGTTTTGTGCGGGTGGTGTTTAGGGTGAGTTTTGAAAGAGTTATATTATTTTATAGGTTATAGGTGATTTTGCTTAATCGAATGTTGTCATATGTTACAGTAAAGAAGAAATGAATACTCCCCATCAAAAGGAAGCTATAAAGGCTACCACCTCTAAACATGTCGGGTCTTCGGCAAGTGACCCATCCAAAAATGATATGATCTCGGAAAATTCCTCTTCTTCTAGTTCGGAGGGTCCTATTTTAGAAGGGTTTACTAATGAACAACTAAAAGCTTTAGATGTGTTAATGAGGAGAAGGATAGGAAAGGCGCTAGAAAAATCTGTGCCGTATGTTGTCAAAGAGACCACTTTAAATATACAAGAAGTAATGCAAAGAGAGTTTGCGGAACTAAGAAGAGAAGAAGGTCATGGTAGGGTTACAAGGAATGATAAATCATCTTACCGCGATTTTACGGCATGTGACGTGCCAAAATTTACGGGAACCCTTGATCCTATAGCTTGTAATAGATGGCTTATCGCTGTTGAAGGTGCTTTTCGCACAAGTTGGTGTGAAGAGGCAAAGAAGGTTGTATATGCCATCAACTTCCTTCGTGATAGTGCTAGGACTTGGTGGGAAGGGAAAGTGTGTGAAAAAGGGGAGGCTTGGTCGGATTCATGTTCATGGAGAGAGTTTAAAGAATTATTTACTTCGGAGTATGCACCGGCGGAGGAGATTGACAAAATTCGAGAAGAATTTCAGACTCTAGTGCAAACAAATGAAACGGTGAATGAGTTATGGAAGAAATTTAATGATATGGTTCCTTATTGCTCCGAGTACCATAATAATGAGAACCTAAAGGTAGATAGGTTCCAAAGGATGCTAAAGGATGAAATCCGTGAAGTAACCTCGCCTTTTAAGTGTAGTACTTTGGAAGATCTTCTAAGCCGGGCTCGTGTGAGAGAGGCGGATTTGATGAGAAAGAAGAGTAAGGAAGAAAAGGAGATTAAGAGAAAGCCAGTGTTCGGAGATAGGGAAGGTAAAAAGCTAAGGTTTGATTCAGGTAGAAGGGTTGGAGGAAATCAAAGAAAGACACAATGTAAGAAGTGTCACAAGCTTCATTATGGTGAGTGTAGACTCAATATGCCGGGATGTTACAAGTGCGGTTCTTTAAGTCATATGAGTAAAGAATGCCCGAAACCGATGGTTATTTGCTATGGGTGTAATCAAGTTGGGCACAAGTTGAATGAGTGTCCAGGTCGAAGGACAAATGATGCTAAGATTGTGAAGACGGTCAAAGAAGAAAAAGTTGAAATTCCGAAACCTAAGGCACGAGTTTACCAGATGGGAGTAGAGGAAGCAAAGTCGGGACCCGATGTCATTACAGGTATACTTTTTGTTAATTCCATTCCTGCTCGAGTCCTCTATGATTCGGGAGCTAGCGTATCCTTCGTGTCATTAGAATTTAGCAAGCAATTAACATCCCCATTATCTAAACTCTCCAAACCCCTTGAAGTAGAAATAGCTGATAGTAAGGTAGTAGTTGTGATTAATGTGTTTCGGAATGTAGAGATGAAATTGGATAATAGTATATTTAAGATCGACCTAATCCCTATAGTGCTTGGAGAATTTGATGTTATCATAGGTATGGATTGGCTTAGTAATCACAATGCCGCCATTTTATGTAATCAAAAGATGGTACGAGTTATGAATCCAAATGGCCAGGAGGTGGTAATATATGGAGATAAAAGAAAAGGAGAATTCAAGTTATGCTCTGTAATGAAGGCTAGGAGATATTTATCACGGGGTTGTTGTGCATTTTTGGCCCATGTGGTGGATACGAGTATTAAGAAGGTAAGTGTTGAAAATGTTTCCGTTGTTAATGAATTTCGAGATGTTTTTCCAGAGGAATTGCCGGGTGTCCCGCCCGATAGACAAGTAGAATTTCGCATTGACCTTATTCCGGGTGCCAAACCGATAGCGAAGACCCCTTACCGTTTAGCCCCATCCGAAATGAAGGAATTGATGAGTCAACTTCAAGAATTGTTAGATAATAGTTTTATTCATCCAAGTAGTTCACCATGGGGAGCACCGATTTTGTTTGTCAAAAAAAAGGACGGTAGTATGCGTATGTGCATTGATTACCGAGAATTGAATAAGGTAACAGTGAAGAATGTGTACCCTTTGCCAAGAATCGATGACCTTTTTGACCAACTTCAGGGCGCTGAATGGTTTTCCAAGATTGATCTACGTTCGGGTTATCATCAATTGAAGGTTCGAGAAGAAGATATTCCTAAGACAGCTTTTAGGACACGATATGGACATTATGAATTTACAGTTATGCCTTTTGGACTTACGAATGCACCTGCAGTTTTTATGGACCTAATGAATCGGGTGTGTAGGCCAATGTTGGATAAGTATGTAATTGTATTTATTGACGACATTCTTATTTACTCAAAGACTGAGGAAGAGCATAAGGTTCATCTACGAGAGATTCTTGAAACTCTAAGGAAAGAAAAGTTGTACGCAAAATTTGTGAAATGTGAATTTTGATTACAAGAAGTTCAATTCCTCGGTCATGTGGTTAATCCGGAAGGTATTAAGGTAGACCCCTCAAAAATAGAAGCGGTAATGAATTGGCGAGCTCCGAGGAACGTGGGAGAGATACGAAGTTTTCTAGGATTGGCAGGGTATTATCGGAGATTTATACAAGATTTTTCTAAAAATTGCATCCTCATTAACTAGGCTTACTAAGAAGAATGTCCCTTTTGAGTGGGGAAAAGAACAAGATGATGCTTTTGCTACCCTACGAAAGAAGTTATGTGAAGCACCGATTTTAGTGTTACCGGAAGGGACAGAAGACATGGTGGTATATTGTGATGCATCATATTTAGGCCTTGGTTGTGTTCTTATGCAAAGAGGCAAGGTAATTGCCTATGCCTCAAGACAGTTAAAGAAGCATGAAAAAGATTATCCAACTCATGATTTGGAATTCGCAGCAGTGGTTCTTGCACTAAAATTATGGAGGCATTATCTCTATGGTGTGAAATTTGTGATTTACACTGATCATCGAAGTCTCCAGTACTTCCTCGATAAAAAGGATCCGAACATGAGGCAACGAAGATGGCTAGATTTACTAAAAGACTACAATTGTGAAATTCGGTATCACCCTGGAAAGGCAAATGTGGTAGCCGATGCATTAAGTCAGAAAGGTCAAGATGAAGTTACTAAAATCCATTCCTTACAAATGATCATTACGACTGACTTTTTCGACAAGGTTAAGTTAGCACAAGAAGAAGTCTTGAAGGAAGAAAATTGGGGAGGAGAGCGAATTTCTTCCCATGTCCCTCATTTTGAAGAAGATAGTCGTGGACTCAAAACACGGTATGGGAGAATTTATATACCTTTCCGTAGTGATGTTAAGTTGTTACTTTTAGATGAAGCACATAAGTCAAAGTATTCAATTCATCCGGGGGCTAACAAGATGTATCATGATTTGAAAAGAGATTATTGGTGGCCGGGCATAAAAAGAGATTGTGTGAAATATGTTGAAAAATGTCTAACTTGTTTGAAGGTTAAAGCCGAACACCAAAAACCATATGCTAAAGTACAACCGTTAGAAGTACCAATTTGGAAATGGGAAAAGATTACGATGGACTTTGTTACGAAGTTACCGAGAACGACCAAGAAGCATGATGCGATTTGGGTGATAGTAGATCGTCTAACGAAAAGTGCACATTTCATTCCCATTAGGGAAGATATGCCCGTTCACAAGTTAGCCAAAATATATGTGAGAGAAATAATTGCACGCCATGGGGTACCCATTTCTATAATCTCCGATAGGGATGGAAGGTTCACTTCAAATTTTTGGAGAAGTTTCCAAGAAGAATTAGGTACAAGATTACACATGAGTACGGCTTTCCACCCGCAAACGGATGGGCAAAGTGAGAGAACAATTCAAACACTAGAAGACATGTTAAGAGCTTGTGTAATCGATTTTGGGGGAAATTGGGATGATCATTTACCTTTAGTCGAATTTGCCTATAATAATAGTTACCATGCTAGCATTGAAATGCCACCTTATGAGATGCTTTATGGTAGGAAATGTAGAACTCCGGTGTGTTGGGATGAAGTGGGAAAAAGAGAATTAGCTAGTACGAATATAATACTAGCAACAACCGAGAAAATCGAAATGATTAGGGAAAGACTTAAGGCAGCCCAAGATAGATGGAAGAGTTATGCTGATAACCGAAGGCGGCCAATTGAATTCGAAATTGGAGACTATGTTATGCTTAAGGTTTCCCCTTGGAAGGGCGTTCTTAGGTTCAAACATAAAGGAAAGTTAGGGCCAAGATTTATTGGACCCTTCAAGATTATAGAACGTGTTGGTGAAGTAGCTTATGTATTAGATCTCCCTGATGAGATGAAAGGAATCCACAATACGTTTCACGTATCTTACCTAAGGAAATGTTTGGCGGATGAGGCTAGTGTAATTACATTGGATGATATTGAGGTAGATCCGAAATTAACAATTCAAGAAGAACCGGAGGCAATACTTGGAAGAAAGACAAGGCAACTAAGAAATAAAGAAATCCCATTAGTGAAGGTGCAATGGAAAAATCAAAAGGGTACAACCATTAGATGGGAACCGGAAGAAAGAATGAAGAACAAGTATCCTCAACTTTTCCAAACATGATTTCGGGGACGAAATCAATTACTAGGAAGGGTGAATTGTTACACCCGTATCCCGTCAAGGTATTATTAAATAGAAGTATTAAACTTTTTTTTTAGAAAGAAAATGAATGTTTCTTAAATATTATGAGTAGAAAGAAAGATTAAGGACTTTTGTGGCCAAAACAAAGAATCCAAGAATAGAGGGACTAATATTGTCATTTGGCAAAAGTAGAAGAAATATAAAAAGAAAAATTAGTCTCATTTGAGACTTATCCAGGAAGATTACCTCAAGGTGAAGTAAGGGTTTGATAAGAAAAAGAAGAAGGTATCATGATTAGTCTCAATTGAGTTAATTTAGGGATATTGTGGTGATTATTAAGGTCAAGAGACCTTCAATTCCATATCCTTAATCAAGTAAGCAATTTTCCCTAATATTTGTAATTAGGGTCTTGAAATTTAGAAGTATAAAGAAGTTATAGAAGATGCCCAATTTATTGAAATTAATAAATAAAGTCTTTAATTAAGTATAATTGTTGTTTAGGAAGCTTAAGGAAGAAGTGGCTCTTTTAATAGAAGACCTTGGTATAATTAAAGGTAAGTATAGTAGGTAATGTATCATCATAATGAAAATGATTATTTGATTATGTTATAGTTGTTGGAGTTTGTAATAGTTAGCTTGGATCCATAGCTTTACATGTCAATTAGTGTAAATACCCATTTTAAGGTATGTACTCATGTTATAGATACTCCATCAATTTATATGTATTGTTATAGTTTAAATTGCATTTACCCCTTTTACTTACTAAGCAATTGCTTATGTTATAGTTGATGACATTTTGTAGGTCCTAGCAAGGAGGATAAAGGTAAATTACAAGTGTAGGTTGGAGTTTGCTTGAGCTCCTAGTTGGGTTTGTCTTTTGGAACCAAGGTGTTAAAGTTGGAAGCCCCGAAGAGTCAAGTCGTTTTGGTATATTTCAAGTGTCTTGGTCTTCTTTCCATGAGTAGTTGTCCCTACGTCTATGTTCTTTAATCTATCAAGACAATGTGTCATGTTCTTGTAATTATGGGTCATGAAGTTAAAAATGATGTTGGTGTAAAGCCAATTACTTGTTTTGATGGTTAAAGCGTTGGGTTTATTAGTGATAGTTGCTCTCATACGAGTTACAAGTTATTTTACAGGTTTGTGGTAATGTTGAAGGAATATGTAGATTTGTTGGGTTAAAGGGTAGTAAGTCTGCACAAAATGTGCAGGTCTGGGTTTCTGACGGCGTCGCGTTCGCAACCTGACGCCGTCACATTTTCACCAAAGTCTTCTGAGCCGTCACGATTATACTCTGACGTCGTCGCAATTTTTACAAAAGCTTTCTGAGCCGTCACAACATTCTCAGACGGCGTCGCTCTTATAACCCGACGCCGTCGCGTTTAAAAATAAAATTTCCAGATTTCTTTTCCTTCGCTGTCATTCGTGTCATAAATAAAAAGTTTTAAAATTTCCGTTTTGGGGGCGTAACAGTTATTTAGGTTGTTAATAGACATTTTATACGACCAAAAAATTGGTTTCATAATCTTCCTTGAGATATTAGAACCCTTTTCTTGGTGCTAAAATAGCTATAATGTTATATGATAAGCGTCCTAACAATTATCTTTTAAGTACGCTTGTATGTGTATCAAAAGATTAAAATTAGGTAACAACGTTTTACAACATTGTAAAAGTGTCCTAATATGTTGTTATTAGGACGTTATTTGGTTGTTCATAGACATATTATGCGACCATACATTTGGTTTCATAATCGTATTTGGGATATTAGGACCCTTTTCTTGGTGTTAAAGTAACTATAATGGTATATGATAACCGTCCTAAGAATTAACATTAAAGGACGCTTGTATGTGTATCAAAAGATTAAAAGTAGGTTCCCACATGTTAGAACATTGGAAAAGTGTCCTAATATGTTTTTATTAGGACGTTATTTGTGTTGTTTATAGACCTAAAATGCGACCATAAAATTGGTATCATAATCTTATTTGAGTTATTAGTACCCTTTTCATGGTTGCTAAAATAGCTATGATGTTACATCATAAGCGTCCTAACAATACTTTTAAGGACGTTTTTATGTGTCTCAAAAGATTAAAAGTAGGTAATCACATGTTAAAACATTGTAAAAGTGTCATAATATGGTTTTATTAGGACGCTATTTGTGTTGTTCATAGACATATAATACGACCATAAAATTGGTTTCATAAGGGTTAGGACGCTTTGGACCTATTACAACCGCCTTACATGAAACGCTTTCATCCTTGGTCCTATTAAATGAAAGGTCCTAAAAAGTACCATTTTATGACGCTTATGGGGGTCCTAAAAAGCCACTTTTCTTGTAGTGTGACAACATTAGTCATTTAAGTCCATCTTTATTATAAATGTGACACATCATATTTTCCATAACCATTTAAATAACATTAAATACTTATATTTTGACTATCGGGTTTGACTAACTAATCCCGTAAGTTTTTTGAACTTATAGAAGTCATGGTCAACCATTCAAATGGCATTCTAGTAATAAAATGCTTAGGCCCGGTTTCAGGGTGTTATACGTCTACCCCCTTATATAGATTTCATCCCTGAAAGCTATCATTTAAACTACCCTTAACATGATTACTTCCTGCCCCCATTCTTAGCATTAAGCACATTTATCATCCATACATTCCGTTGCAATAATCTATGTGATCTTGCAACATTAAGCAATACAAATCAAAATCCTTAATCCACACTACTTCTCATTTAACTTTCTGAGAGCGTCGACTCTTACTAAGGTCATTATGTCAACATGACGCATTTACTATAATCATTGTATCATTTTGCCAACTTCATTTCCATCACATCGCATTCTTACTTACTACACTTAACTTTTAAATCAAGGATTATGTGCCACTTGAGGAAATTTACGCCGTTTTGACTTTACATAAGTCAAACGTTAACCTATACAACTTAGTATTTCATTTCTACCATAGTCATTCTATTATCCGCTTTAACATTTTTCTATAACTCCTTATCTTTACTACTACATCCGTCCCAAAATTATTGTCCACAGACAAAAAACACACAGTTTTAGAAAAACATCATCATTACAATTTTCTCTTTCTTACTTTTTGCACAAAGACACTTTTACCCTTAACCATTTAATTTCTAACTTCTTTAAAGTTTGTAATTATGACCTCAACTAAGGGTAATATGATAAACTTGATATATATTCCCCATCTATTTATGGAAGTGGACAATTATTTTGGGACGACCGAAAAAGGAAAAATGGACTATAAATATGGGACGGATGTAGTATTTCATTTTAAGGATTTCCACAAAGTGTTAAGATTGACTTGGGGAAATCTTGGCTTACTTTGACTTTCATAACTTAATTAACTATTATCTACCCATCTTACATTGGTCATTCCTTTACTTCGTTAACGTTTTCATTACATTGTCTCATTTTCTCTATTTCTTACAATAAATTTCTCGTCAAAGACTATGAGTCTCATAAGAAGTTTCAACGTTTTAACTTCAAAAGTCAAATTTTAACTTATACCTTCACATTCACTCATATGAGTGCTAATACTAATTAGCATCTATTTCCATCATTACTCACATTTGAACCACGCTTTAAGGCATGCTATAACATTATTACCAATTTCTTAATCTTTTCGAGTTATACTATAGACACCTAATTGTTGATTTCACTTAAAGTCTCAATTAAAAGTTGCATTCTAATTATATCTCGTGTACCTTAGTTCTTAAGACTTTTAACTAATTCTAGGCTTGTGTTTTCTACCCCTTCTACCTTACTCATGCCATGTTGGGAACACATAAGCCCACTCATTTACACTTCTTTATTTACATGGAAAGGTGTCCCAATCGATGTAAATCAAGAAACATAAACTCATGGTTCGGTGATTCACAATTTCTTTAATTAAATGAAAAGGCATCCTGGCAGTGTGATAAAGATGATACGAAGTCTCAGACGGGTTATGTCTTTGTCATCAATGGAGGAGCAGTTGACTGGAAGAGCAAGAAGCAGACTACGATTGCGATGTCTGTGACAGAGGCCGAATACATAGCTGCTTCAGAAGCTGCAATGGAGGCTGTTTGGATTAGGAAATTCATTTCAGGGCTTGGTGTTATGCCTTCAATTGAATCGCCTATTGATATGTATTGTGACAATTCTGCTGCAATCATATTTGCCAATGAACTTGGAGTCATGAAGGGCACCAGACATTTTCTACGGAAGTATCACTATGTTCGGGAACAAGTCCATGAAGGTGAAATAAATCTATTGAAAGTTCACACAGATGATAACTTATCTGATCCATTCACTTAGGCTTTGGCTAGAGACAAGCTTATTGGACTTGCCAATGGAATTGGACTTCGTTAAGCTAATAGTTTCATGCAGAACTGTGTTTAGTATTTGGATAAAGGATAGTGTAAACATTTATTATTTTGATGAAATAAAGTTTGGATTATGTTTATTTTCATTTATAATATTGTTGTCCTATATTTGCATGTTTAATCCGTGAATAACTAAGTTATTCTAGATTGTCCGTTGTCGATTAATGATATGGGAGTATCATTAAACTAAGACAAATCTGAGAGATCTGGTAGAATATACTTGAAAGTATATTGATGAGAATGCATACCAATTTCAGATGATATTCAATGAATTGAACGTAGGACTTATCCCAACTACATAATTTACTTTGTGGATATTGTTATAAGTAAATTATGAATAGTTATCCTCAGACTTGAGATACCATATAAGTGTCATGAATGTAGTGCAATTCTGTGGAGCAACTTAACGCTATACGTAACTGGTAGTCATAAAGGTTGTTTTCAGAATTGTTACAAAGTTTGTGGGTTAGTCTCATAGTCAAGATAGAATTTGTTTCTTCAAATTTATTTGGAGTTTAATACTGCTGGGCCCCTCGTAGGGTTGACAAGATGTTTGTGCGGCCGCACGCAAAATCTCCCCTGACTATGTTCAGAAGATTTGGTAATCTTGGTCAGTCACTTAAAACGAGAAACAAAATAGTTAAATAAAGAATGACTTAATTTCATATCTTTATTTAATGTGGTATTAGAAACAAAAAGGATAATAATAATGAGAAATCATTCAAAAGTTTTTCCAGGAGCCTTACTCGAGTTGTGCTAGAGGCATCGAAGTATTGCTAGACGCTAACCGATGTGATCACTCTATTAAGATATATCTAAATGTGAGCTGTTGGTTTTATGGATATAAATTAGTAGACGTGAGTTAGGATCGAAATCGAGACTACGGGATTGCACACTTTGCGTATGAGAATTAAAATTAATAATTAAATGTAAATGTTATATTTATTATTAATTAAACGAACTAATTATAACAGACGTTAAGTAAATAAGTGTAATGGACTAACGGTCGTTAAATGTAATTGGAAAGGACTAGAGTGCAAATTAATATTGGGAAGGTTCCGGAATCCCTTGAGGGATACACAACCGATCGGCCACAAGGGGTTTCCCAACCCAACCCAAACTCAACTTGTTCTCCAAGTTTAGTTGAGTATATATACAAGGCTAGGGGTCTTGGATTTGCATTTCTTGTACTCATAAGCTAAAACCTAAAATAGTTTGTGTGTGTTTTTTTTTGCTTGTGTTAGGTAGACAACTACACCAAGGGTGTCGACACATCAACTTTTCCAAACCAAATTGTTTTGTTTAATTAAAACTAGCATTCTTTTAATTCGGTATAGTACGTGTGTACAAGAAAGTGGTACTAACACATTATTGTTAGAATTCTTGGATTGAATTACAAAATCGGTAAGGGGTAATTCACATAATCCTATAAACCCTAATTAGGGTTCATCTAATTGCTAGTTTTGTGGATTTGATTCTTTTTCGGCTAGAATCAAGAAAGGTACGCATATTCTTGTTTATGTTAATTAATTATTATAAATTGAATGAAAACTTAAACAAGTCAGCAACTTTTGCCTATAAGATATACAATCATGTCAATACTTTCCTTCTATTTCTATTATTTTCCGACACTTTCAAGGAAGATTACTCATATATTAAAGTGATGTTGTTCATGAAGATGATTAAAGCATACTTGTGTTCTGTCTAATTTACTCTTTAATGACCAAAAAGGCCCGTTTGACCCGATAAGTCAAACATAGACTTTTTTGGATGCGAGAAAGTATAAAGGTATCTTTGTTTGATTATTTATTGTGCTTGTGATGGATAGGCTTCGTCTACAATGTGTTCTAGAAACTAGAAATGCGGTGTTTCAAAGAGAGTAAGCAATGGCCTATGCTCGGATTTTAATTGTTGGCTTTGAGACCGATCACCAAGAATATCTCAATATCTCATATGTTTTGCTGATGATTTTGGATCTCCTCGTTTAGGGAATGGACACATGTTTACACGTCAAGCCTTACTTGAAAATCCAAAAGGGTATGTGATGATGGTGTATTTCTGTAAAAGTTGAACTAAAGCTAGTGTTATACTACGGAAGCGTGTTTAAATTTTCTTATACAGTGCTAGTTCGTCCTTATTATCAAGGGAGTCTTTCATGGCCTCCGAATGTGGAAGGTTTAAGAAATAAAGGGAAACGATCACACAAAAAAGGATTAAAAGATGACAACTTTGATAAAACATTTGAAAATAAATATGAAGGTGATACGATAACACAACAATGGATTTTTGGGAACATTTTATTAAGAAAAAAGTATGGTTAAATATCATGAAGCGACATAAATTTACCTCATGACATTTAACATTAGACATTCAATTTTAACTATCAACAATATATACATGCATTACTTTTCCTCTTTTTTCAATGTGGGATTACTAAGTTTGGACGCAACATTAAACTCTACAAATTCAAAATATTTTGAAAGAAATAATCCATCCTTAATAGTTATAATAGCTTCTAAATAATCCATTATTCAGGTTTTATTACTTTATAGATCTAAATCGGTAATCACCTCATTTTCTTAATAATAAGTAGCATTTAAACATATCTTGTAGAGAACACACCATCTTATACAAATCTTTTGGTCCAAAAAGGCAAGTCAAACATGTTTGTCGACTTCAAAAGGTCAAGCTGCCTGGCCATTGAACAAGGTAGCATGAAAAGAGACTAGTTTAATTATCCACGCTTAAGTTGTAGCATGTTTTCTTGTAGAAAGCTCGCAGTCACTTATGATAACATCTGCTTGGATGTATTTATTTTTCAGTTTGTCGGAAGGTACGATATACATTATAATTTTGAAGAATGATCATGCGATGAGGGTACGTTGGTCATGTCATGCAATTCTCAATCAAATTAAACAGCTTAAAAAGAAAGTGCCATCTCGAATTCAACACAAAACAGTTTATAGACGTCACAATTTGATACTAATGACATATATGTGCTAAGAGCATGGGGTATGCTAACATTGTATGTAAGTTAAACCTTAACTTGCTCCAAGTTAAGGGTGTGTTACCATTGCAAGGGTGAGTTAAGGGCAAGCCTTAACCCCCATGTTAAGCTCATAACGCACGTTAAAGGCCTTCATTTTTTTTTTCTTTTCTGACCCCTAAATGAAGGGGTGTTTTTGTAAATTATTGTTGAGTTATCGTTGAGTTATGATAATGGGTGTTTTTTTGTTGAGTTAAGGTGAAATGTTAAAGCTGATGTGACGCTGACGTGACATGATGTTAAACCTTAACTTAAGTTACCATACCTTTTGCTCTAAAATAGCAGGACTAATGTTTCTCTTTTTTAGATTCACCGAAAGCAACAACCTTTCGAAAACCTTAAATAAGAGTCATATGCATCTAAAAATATGTGCCAATTTTTTAAATGAACATATATACCCACGTATTACCAAAATGGACACTCAAAAGGAGAGTTACAAAAATCGACACGGCGAGCAAAATGGTTTGCTCACCTATGTGTTTTGCTCTTCACATACCGTTTGGTAAAATGGACATCACGAGCAATTTGTTTTGCTCGCCGAATGATTTGTTCATCCAATGGTTTTATTGGTGAATGAGAAAGTGAAATCTGACACGGAAATATTGTGTGTCTTCAATTCAATGTAGAGAGAGAATGAGTGAGGGGTAGGGAAGCATTGCTGACTATGTGTCTGCTGCTATGCTATGGTACTCTCTTCTTTGTTTGTATATGTCATGTATAACTTTTTTTGCGTGTTGTACTAGTGGTTACTCATCATTTCCATACATCTTTTCATCACTCTATCTATATTCTTTTGAAATAGGCGAGCAAACACAAGTGGCGAGAATACCTTTTGCTCAACGTTGACTGAAATGAGTGGATGGGGAACCATCCACGTCTTCCTGGCGAGCAAACAAAGTGGCGAGCAGATCTCAGTTGCTCGAAGTGTCTATTTTGGTAAACCTCTTTTAAATGTTTATTTTTGTAACTGAGTGTGAGAAGTGTTTTTTATTTCTAATTGATTTTTTCTAATCTTAAAATAGTATGGCTAGATGCGTCAGGAATGAACATACATATAACACACGTATGTTGACTCCAGAAAGATCTATAACACACATATGTTGACTCTAGAAAGATCTAACAATACTCCAAAAAGATATAACACAGATATGTTGCTCGAAGTATCTATTTTGGTAAACCCTTTTTAAAATGTTTAGTTTTGTAACTGAGTGTGAGAAGTGTACTCCAAAAAGATATAACACACAAATGTTGCTCGAAGTATCTATTTTGGTAAACCCTTTTTAAAATGTTTATTTTTGTAACTGAGTGTGAGAAGTGTTTTTTTAATTGATTTTAAAAAGAATACATGGCTAGACGCGTAAGGAATGAACATATATATAACCCAAATATGTTGACTCCAGAAGGATCTAACAATACGTAAAGTGATATTACAGTCAACTATGTATATAAACATTTCTTTCCATTTTTCCCGATGTGGGACAAACTCTAACCCAAACATATAATTTTACAACTTCTTAATGTGTCGTAACATATGATTCATTCATTATAATGATAACAATCTGTTAACATGATAATCAACATTATATGTTTTGAGAAATAAACACCGTTCAGATTTACTACCTACTTTATAGATCACCACAGTAATTTTTTATTACTTGAGTTACTTTACCTCTGTTGACTATATTGTTAGCTAGTAACTCAAACAAAAATTATAAGTGTAATAGTGCCCTGTTGAAAAAGTTAAACAAGTTCACACACTTATAAATAAGTTGATCGTAGGAGTATTGTAATATTCCTATAATCCATGGCTAACAAAACCTTTTATACAAAGTTATAGATGTTTGTGTTGTAAATATTGTCCTTACAGCTTAGTTTATGATACCAATTCAACAGAAAACATTAATGATTTCACACTGGTATATGATACTCATATTAGAAGTCATGTATATGTAAACAAAACAAAGTAACTATATCATTCCATATGAAGTCAGCCATAACACTTAGTAATCAGAGACGGAACTAGAGGGTCCTGCGGTGTTATCAGTAGTGGACCTGGTAGTATAAGTGATCGGATTCACAAAATTTCTTTACAATAATACGATGAACTTCCTAACGAGGACCTTTTGGAGCGAACAAGTCCTCGCCAAAAGTATTTAGTGACAACTTGTCCGGTCAAAAAGGCTCAAAAAGTCCTCTCCAAAGGCACCACATATTGTAGCAAAGCTTTAGATATTTCAAAATATTACAAAAGAATAATTTACCCTTAATAGTTATAGTAGCTCATGAATAATCCACTATTCAGGTTTTATTGCTTTATAGATGTAATTGGCAATCACCTTGTTTTTTAACAATTTACAAAAGTGAGACTATAGTTGGTGATCACCTTTGCTTATTAAGGCTAATTGCAATCCACGCACCACCTTTATGATAATAAGTAGCGTTTAAATATGTGTTGTAGATAGGCAAGTCAAACATGTTTGTCAACTTCAAAAGGTTCTTAAACGGCCAAATTGACTCGAAGATAAAAGTTACTGTACATTTTAGTCTTAATAAATCAAATCAAACACATACAAAAATAACAATTAAAACAAGAAGCAAAAAAGCCTTAGCATATCTTGAAGTGAACATATTAACTTCAAGATATCTAACACCACAGTAGTAATGGAAACAGTCAACTATATATACAAACATTCTTTTATCTTTTTACCGATGTGGCACAAATTTTACCCCCATCTCAAATATATATTTGCTAAAAGTAGCAGGACTAACATCAATATTCGTTGGAATTTAGTTAAAGCAACATTTCTTCATAAACCTTATATAAGAAGTAAGCTATAACACTTTGAAATAACTTATATTTGTACAAAAACTATACATATGTTTAACAATGAAGAGAATTGAGCTCAAGAATTAGTTAATGGGATTTGTTATGGCTTACTGACTTGTAGAAGTTTATTACAAGAGAGAATTACAAAATCAAAACCGCTTACAAATGTGAAATGAATTGTGTTATATACAAATGAAATGATGAAATGGCTGTAACGGCTTTTCCCGCCTAAATGGTAAGGGTTAAAACTGCTTATTTGAACCCCACACGTGCCATGCACGCGTATACTTATTTAAACTCATATCATGTTGACTCGAGACAAAACCAAACACAACACTAATCGAGACAAAACCGTGACCCACACGGGTCTCGACTTGAACCCACAAGAGCTATTAAGACTCGACTGAGAACAAAATATGCACATTCAATATCTATTAACCAAATCTCCAAATAAACCACGAATTAAAGCTAAACATAATAAGCCGAAAGTACATACGCTCGAACAAACAACACCCACTCAATTGAGAAGTACATGTCCTTTGCAAATGGAAGTGGCTGGTGGAACTAAATTATCTTAATAAGTAAATAGTGTAAACTTAAAACAAAACATTTTTATCATAGATTTAACACAATTATAAATCATTAAATAATTTATCTTAATACATATCCAAAATTTAACATAATAAAAAACTAGGGCAAATGATAAAAAAAAAAGTATCATACTTGCCATCATTTGCTCTTGTGGGTAATAGGGGCAAAAATGTCCAACTGTTTAGCAAAATACCCTAAAGAGGATGAATTTGAAAGTATAATACCCTCAAAAATAAAAAATTTTGTTCGCTACCCTGAAGAAGGAAGAGTGGCAAGTTTAGTACTTTTCTTAACCATTACCCCTTATTTCTACTAATGAACAAAATTGAGACCTGAGTTTAGTGTTTCTACAAGAGATTTTATAGTTTTTTAATGGCGATTATAGTAATAAGTGGATGTCATTTTAGCATACAACTTGTGATTTTTCATCAAAACACAGTCATGCTCTCAACATTCTTGTAAGCAAATATTTAGAAGAAAAGCCTTGTGCTTTTCTTAGCAGCTTTTGGTCATAAGTGTCTATGCTTAAGCAAAAGAACTGTTGTAGGTGCATTCCTGAACATTTTAATGCGTTCTACCTTTCAGCTTCGGAACTAATTATAATCGATATGATAATGTGTTTGTGTGAGACGACTAATTCATAGCTTTCGCTATTTTCAGTCCATGTCTTCAGTAGTTTCAAGATTTATCTATAATTGGCTCCCGATACCTTAATTTAGTAGAAAAGACAACATATCTCACTGTTGTGATAGAATGATGCCACTAAACTAGTTATACCGCCAATTAACTGTGTACATTACCAACTATTCTTTACCCATTGTTTGTAGCAAATGCTATATGATTTGAAAAGTTGCGGACATAAAATTTACGTAATGATAGATGAAACAAGCAATGATTTTCTGAACCATCATTAATATGAAAATTTAAGAAACAAATGCTGGTATGCACCAATCAAAATGGGAAAACATAAATATCAAAAGCCATTTATAAATGGTGTGTGTATTGGTCATTTAGTTGAAAGTTCAAAAAGTGAATCATATCTTTCTTTCGCAACAAACATAAGCACATCTCTGCAGCTACAGCTGGAACCATGGACGGACCCATATGATGCTGGGTGTAGATGGAAATTTAGTTCAATTGAGGGATATGATCATACACGGAAATGAGTTTGGATGTACGGAGTGTACACTCATTAAGTCCCTGATTACCCTGGCTCTAATAGTGGTTGGTTCAATCCTTCAGCAAGTTACTACTACTAGTACTAGGGGTGTTCAAAAAAACCATGAAACCGACAAACCGAGCTGAACCGCTCAATCCGAAACCGAAAAAACCCGAAACCGAAAATACCGAAACCAAAAAAAACCCGCTTACTACGGATCGGTTTTGGTTTTTATATTTAAATATCCATGGTTAACCGAACCGAACCGAACCGTATATAATATACATGAAGGTTTTTAACTAAATATTTAAATAATAGTACAAGTATCGATTATATTATTATGCTACTCTTATTGTATAATGTCTTTTTTGCTCCTAATGTACGCGTTTACTAAACATCTATGTGTGAAAATAGGTTAATGTGTTTGTAACATATAAACGTCGAACGAATATTTTTGTTAATGTGTCATGTATGCTTATTTGAACGTAATTATTGTGATGGAATAATTTTAAAATGACTTTAGTCTATTCAATATTATTTAATACACTAAAATTGTGTTTTACGTTTTAGATCATGTTATTGTTCATACGGTTAAACTTGTTTAAGGGTCTAAAATGGTTAACCGTAAACCGAACCGCGGATAACCGCTCATTTCGGGTAACCGCATGTCCGGTTACCCGCCTAACACGGTTCGGTTCCGGGTAGTAAAATGAATTAACCGCCCCGTGATGAATAGTTAAAATATCCTAACTAACCGAACTGAACCGCCCCATGAACACCCCTAACTAGTACTAATGTTACTAATGTTGGCAGAGTTACTACTGCTGGAATTAGTTTGTAACTACTTTTACCTATTAATAAGCAGTTTCAAACTCGTAGTTAAGACCATAGTAACTTGGTCTTGTAACAACTATGACTATAATGGAGGAACTTTATAAGGAGATTAATTGGCAGATTAATTCTTACAATTCTCTTGACTAAGAGTAAATCAATCCTATAAATAAGATACACATATGCATGGAAATGGATACAAAAACGTAAACACTTGAAAGCTAATTCGTTCTTGATTTGTGCCTAAAACAAGAAGACCACTTGGTCTTATCCCATAGAGATATTCGTGTAACCCAGGCATAGGGTCGAATAGTTTCTAATGGAAAATGATAACACGATTACAAGTGATATCCAGTACTCATTGATTATCTATACCCAACTAGGAACACATCGAAAAGAAACCAACAATCAATAGAAACTATTTAGTGATAATCAATGGCTGCTGCTATGAGGCAAGTGGCTGCTAACTTTTTCAAACTGGTAAAGTTTGAAGGGGATGATTTCAGAAAATGGCAAAAGAAGATGCACTTCTTGTTGTCAAGCATGAGTATGGTGTATGTCCTGGGCACTCCTATTCCCCTATGATGGGGATGATGCAACTATGGAGGATATAAGGAAAAGGAGCAAGTGGGAGAATGACGACTGCATTTGCAGAGGTTTAATCCTCAATGGTATGTCCGATCCTTTGTTTGACATTTATCAAAATGTGGAATATGGTAAAGAACTACGGGATTCCTTGGAAGCCAAATTAATGGCTGAGGATGCATCAAGTAAGAAGTTCCTTGTAAGTAATTTTAACAATTACAAAATAGTCGATTCTAGACCTGTTATGGAACAATACAATGAACTTCTTAGTATACTTGGTAGATTCATACAACACAAAATGAACATGGATGAGACTATTTCAGTCTCTTATGTCATTGATAAACTCCTTCCTTCTTAAAAAGATTTCAAGCATATGATAAAACATAAGAAGGAGGAATTAACTCTTGTTGAGTTGGGTAGTCATTTGTGCATTGAGGATTCACTCAGAGCGCAAGACAGTGATAAGCCAAAGAGTAGCAATGCTACTTGTCCATCAGTTGTCAATGTGATAGAGCATAACAACTCCACCAGGTACAATGATAACAAGGGAAAACGTAAGCATCAGGATAACACCAAATCTGATCTTAACAAGAAGCCAAAAGTAACTTGTTGGAAGTGTGGGAAACCTGGACGCTTTAGGAAGGATTGTAAGGGTGTTAAAGTTGGCAACAAAGCCAATGGATTAGGCACAAGTGGATCCGGGAATGGTAATACCAATTCTCTGAAAGGTCATAATATATTTAATTAGTCTTTCCAGATTTATTATGTTACATATATATCTGAGGTATACTTTGTACAGGATGATGATGTTGCGTGGTGGGTTGAATCTGGTGCAACAATCATGTGTGTAAAGATAGAAGTTGGTTCAAGACCTATGAGTCACTGAATGATGGTTCTATTCTTCCTATGGGAAATGAGTCAACAACTTTGGTGCATGGAAAAGGATGTGTGGATTTAAGATTTAGTTCTGGAAAGATTGTTTCTTTGTTTAATGTTTTACATGTTCTCGATATTAAAAAGATTTTGTTTTCTAGTAGTGTTTTGAATAATTGTGCTTATAAGCAAGTTATTAAATATGACAAGTTTGTTTTGTCTAAACATGGTGTGTTTGTTGGTTTTGGCTATTTGTGTAATCAAATGTTCAGGCTTAATATTGTTAATGATATTGCTAATTAAGCCTTTATGTCAACCTCTAAACTAAATGATTCAACCATATGGAATGCTAGACTTGGCCATATACACTTGAAGAGAATGCGAGATATGTCTAAGGATGGGTTAATCCCAGCCTTTGATATGGACATTGAAAAGTGTAAAACTTGCATGATGACCAAAATAACTAAGAAAACTTTTCAAAGTGTAAAACGTGAAAATAAAGTTTTGGAGCTGATTCAAAGTGACCTATGTGATTACATGCTACGCCCTCTTTGGGGAATAAGAAATACTTTGTGACATTTATTGATGATGCTTCTAGGTTTTGTTATGTTTATTTGTTACATACTAAGGATGGAACATTATATAAATTTAAAGTGTTTCAAACTGAAGTTGAATTACAACAAGGGTCCCTGATCAAAAGGTTAAGGACTGATAGGGGAGGTGAGTACATGGATACTCTGTTTTTTCATTTTGTTGGTATAATCCATGAAACGACTGCTTCCTATACTCCTCAGCAAAATGGTATCTCCGAAAGGAAAAACAGGGTAGTGAAGGAGATGGTTAATTCCATGTTGTCCTATTCAGGACTGAGTCAAGGGTTTTAGGTTGAAGCTATGTTAACAACTTGCTATTTATTAAATAGGGTTCCCAATAAAAGGAACAAGGTTACCTCTTATGAATTCTGGACTAAAAGGAAACCCAACCTGAACTTTCTCAGGGTTTGTGTTGTAGGGCTGTTGTAAGACTCCCTGATCCAAAAGTAAAAACTTTAGGTAAAAGAGCCATTGAATGCATCTTTGTTGGATATGTTGAGCATTCCAAGGCTTTTAGATATTATGTTATAGAACCTAATGAAAGTGTTTCAGTTAACTCTATAATTGAATCAAGGGATGCAATCTTTGATGAAAATAGATTCTCATCAGTCCCTAGACCAAATCAGAGGATTCCAAATGGAACTCATGACATTGGTGTTTCAGAGGCCTCTGATGAGGTTTCAGATGAGGTTGTGATTCAACAACCTGAACCTGAGCTTAGAAAGAGCAAAAGGGTCCGGAATCCAAAGTCATTTGGACCTGAGTTTCAATTATATTTGATTGAAGGAACAAGGGATGAGGTCTCTGACCAATACTCTTATTGCCTCATTGTTGAGGATGATCCCAAAACATTTGAAGAAGCAATGAAGTGCCAGGATGTTGCTTTCTGGAAAGAAGCAACTAATGATGAGATGGACTCAATCATAGTTAACAACACTTGGGTGTTGGTTGATCTACCTCCTGATTGCAAATGGATTTTCAAAAGGAAAATGAAGGTAGATGGAACTATTGAAAAGTTCAAGGCTAGACTAGTCATTCAGGGCTTTAAACAAAAGTCAGCGATAGACTATTTTGATACTTATGCCCCTGTGGCTCGTATCAATACTATAATACTGCTGATTGCTTTGGCATCAATTCACAATCTGATTATTCATCAAATGGATGTGAAGACAACTATCTTGAATGGTGAATTAGATGAGGAGATTTATATGAACTAACCTCAGGGCTTCATTATGCCTGACAATGTAAACAAGGTGTGTAAACTAATTAAGTCTCTGTATGGACTAAAGCGGGCACCTAAACAATGGCATCAAAAATTTGATGAATTGATTTTGTCTAGTGGTTATTTACCTAACAAAGCTGACAAATGTGTGTATAGCAAATTTGATGAATCTAGTAAAGGAGTCATCATTTGTCTATATGTTGATGACATGCTAATCTTTGGTACCGACCAAAATCAAGTTAACCTGACAAAGGAATTTTTGTCATCAAGGTTCTCCATGAAGGACATGGAGGAAGCTGATGTTATCCTTGGTGTAAGGATAAACATCAAAGTAAAAGGATTTCTATCTCACAATCTCATTATATTGAGAAGGTGTTGAAGAAATTTAATTACTTTGATTGTACTCTAGTGAGTACTCCTATGGATACACATATGAAGCTAATGCCTAATATTGGTAAGGTTGTATCTCAACTTGAGTATTATAGGGTGATTGGCTGCCTAATGTATGCCATGACTTGTACAAGACCTGATATTACTTTTGCAGTGAGTAAACTGAGTAAGTATACTAGTAATCCTAGTGCTCATCACTGGAAAGCAGTTTAGAGAGTATTGACGTATCTGAAGAAGACTATGGATCATAGTCTCTAGTATACTGGTTATCCTTCAGTGTTAGAAGGATACACTGATGCAAGTTGGATCAGTAACACTGAAAACAATTCGTCTACCAGTGGCTGGGTATTCCTACTTGGTGGAGGTGCAATTTCTTGGGCATCCAAGAAGCAAAATTGCATCACAAGTTCAACAATGGAATCTGAATTTGTAGCCTTAGCAGCTGCTTGTAAAGAAGCTGAATGGTTGAAAAACTTGCTTCTTAAGATTCCATTGTGGCCTAAACCTATAGCACCTATCTCTATCCGTTGTGATAGTGCTGCTACATTGGCTAAGGCTTATAGCCAGATGTACAATGGGAAGTCTAGACACTTAGGTGTCAAGCATAGCATGATTCGTGAGCTTATCATCAATGGGGTGGTATCTATAGAGTTTGTTAGATCTCAACAAAATTTAGCTGATCACTTGACGAATGGTTTGGCTAGAGACTTAGTTTTAAAGTCTGCTAAAGGGATTGGTTTAAAGTTCAACTTAGTCACTGAATGCTAAGACACCCAACTCCCTCATAAGGAAACTTGGGAGTTGATTTCAATGTGGAAATATGAACATTTAGTGAACTGTAGCACATGTTTTACAATCATCCCAAGGTTGTGCTCGGAACTTGCTGAAAAGGAGGATGAAGTCTTTACTTCTTAATGGTTAATTTCTTTGAAAAAGTGCTAAGCAGGATCATGAATAAAGAGGAACCACCTATGTGAGTGTTGAAGTGTTGCCGCTTCAGGGAGCTTTGGATTTTTGGCTCTTACAACATTTATGAATTGGATATGGACACATGGCTTATTTAGTGTTAGGACCGTTTAAGTGTTTGGAAGCTTGTGTGTATGTTATCTTCAGGTATTCAAATGGGTTGATGGGTTCAATTCTTAGAACACCTTGACTCTCGAGTATTTGAACATGTAATGTACTAAGATGGGAATTCAATCTTCAAGATATTTTTATTTATACACATGTTTTGTTTTATGTTTATTTTCATGTAAAAGGAGTACTAAATTGGGGAGGATTGTTGGAAATTTAGTTCAATTGAAGGATATGATCATACTTGGAAATGGGTTTTAAGGTACAGAGTGTACACCCATTAAATCCCTGATTACCCTGACTCTAATAGTGGTTGGTTCAATCCTTCAGCAAATTACTACTGCTAGTACTAATGTTACTACTGTTGGCAGAGTTACTGCTGCCAATACTGTTGGAATTAGTTTGTTACTGCTTTGACCTATTAATAAGCAATTTCAAACTCGTAGTTAAGGACATATTAACTTGGTCTTGTAACCACTATGGCTATAATGAAGGGAATTTATGAGGAGATTAATTGGCATATTAATTATTATAATTCCATTGACTAAGAGTAAATCAATCCTATAAATAGGATACACATCTGCATGGAAATGGATACAAAAACATAAACACTTGAAAGCGAATTCGTTCTTGATTTGTGCCTAAAATAAGAACACCACTTGGTCTTAGACCATAGAGATATTCGTGTAACTCATGCATAGGGTCGAATAGTTTCTATTGGAAAGTGATAATATGATTTTAAGTGATATCCAATACTCATTGATTATCTATACCCAACTGGGAACACATCGAAAAGAAACCAACAGGTGTGGCATGGGTCCTTCCATGACTGGAACTACTTTAGTTAGCCTAACATTTCTTTTGTGCAACACCCTTTTAAAAATTCTAAGTCTGTCCACGACTGGAACTACTTTCTTTCTTCAACTAAACTTTTTCAACTGCTTCAACTATACTTCCAATGGCTTCTACTTCAGCTTTATCCATTCAACTATTTTAAACATTCTAATTGCTCCCCCCTCTCTTTCATCAGCTTCAGCCACGTCATTTTTCGGTGGTGGGGGGGGGGATCAGTTGTCATCTAGCCCGCCTGGTGGCTCCGACACTGCTTTTAACACGATTAATTGTGAGTGGTATTATTTTTCTCTCTTTCGTCCTTACACTTACAGGAGACTCCTGCTTTGGGGCGCCTGTAATATCCACAAACATTTCATGGTATGAGCGTTGAATTTCGAATGTTAAACCAAATGACTCAAGCATCATTCTAGACCCAATAATACGCACAACTTTTTACCCAAATATACACCTTGGAAGATGACTTATGGTCGTACATGTTATATTCAACTCCTTTAAACATTATAATTGGCCAAAACCCTAACGTAAAACTCATCATTTAACAATTTAAATTTAAGGGGTATTATACGCAATCAAGCGTACTCAAATTTTAATCATTTGTAAGAAATGTATATGCATGCATTATAAGGAGTAGAGATATAAAGCACGGATAATTTTTCGTTAAACTTAACCTAAACATAATTAATATGTTATACCCAACGTACATGTGATTAAAAATGGTAACAACATCTATCACTAAATTAATAGTTTAATTATTGTTTCATCCTCAAACTTTTATCATTTTTCGCTTTCAACCTATAGATTTTTTTCTCGCAATGACTTCAAATTGAAACCATAAGTGTTGCATCAAGGGTTACAGAAGAACCACAATTCGCAAGTATAATGATTTGCCGCTTTAAACCGTCGTTTTGCGCCAATATTCGTCTAGTTGTAACAATGTGTGAACATAATAATCAACATATACGTGTTTTCAATAAAATAAATATATCTTATTTTATATCTCTATAGATCTTATCTAATAACCTCATTTTTTACAAGCTATATTCTTGGGCTTAGTTAAGAAAAAAAACATAGTTATATTCAGTGGCGGAATCAGGAAAATACGATGTGGGGGGGGGGGGGGGGTTGACAATAGCAAAAAAATCTGGAAGAAAAAACTAGATTTGAACTAATAAATCGAGTATTATTACTTTGATTTGAGATGAAGGATTTATAAGGTTTTAAAGTGTTGAATGTTGGATTTTACTATATAGGTGGGGGCGATTTGAGTTTTGAGTGGGGGACACTTTCAAAAAAAAGGTCAAAACTAAAATAAAATTACATTAAAATCGCAACTTTTTCCGCTAGCCATGAGGGCACAACCACCCTATACTACATACATAAGTGCGCCCCTTGTTATATCAGTTTAGCATATACATCTTGTAAGATATATGACCAAACTCAAGTTAAACATATATGCTTGTCAACTTCAAAAAACATTTAGATTCAAGTTGGTATCACATGTCAAATCGACTTAACATTCGAACACAATAGCATGAAAAGCGACTAGTCGGTCTAACACTAGAATTGTAGTATGTTCCGTCGTTGTAGATAGTTTCGTGGTCTCTACTTGTGATGACATCGACTCGAATGATTTTGGTTTTCAGTTTTTTGGAAGGTGCAAATTAGACAGGTTTTGATAGATGTGAATAATTATGGGACGAGGGTTGGTCATGTGATGCAATTCCCATTCAAAGCATTTGAAAAGGCAAGTACAAAATGGTCAGACTAATTAACTTCGGAGATTGATGCATAAGAAACTGTTTTACACTTTTGTCTAAATAAATCAAAACACATAATAAAATAATAATCGCTTTGTAACTATATATACATGCCTTCATAGAGAGATGAATAATACAATTCTTTGATATTTCAATCTTTATTATTATTCTTTGTTATCTTCTTAATTATTAGTTTCACAACAGTAATAATCTATACTATATTATAAAGCATTTGGGACATTCTTAAAAAGGAAGACTTAAAAAATTAAGATTCAACACTTGCTAAGAATGGCAAATTTTAATAAGTACATTTATAATAGCATTTGTTGCAACACTTTAAAGCACTTTTTTTAGACATGTTTTTGAAAAAATACAAAGTAATTTAATATAAGAAAAAAAACGTCCATAACAATAAATACCTAATTTTTAAAACACCCCTAATATGAAAAATACATGTTATTATACATATTGTACAAACTAATAAAACACACAAATCTTCATACAATTTATATGCAAACAAGTTGATGGTACATATGGTTTTAAAAAACGGACCGGACCAATGGGTTCAACCGGGAACCGGAGTCACCACCGGTTTGGCTAGCCCATAAAAGTGGTGCGAAAACGATATTGTTAAATCAATAGAGTTTAAAAATGCATACTAAATTACAATGTTCAAAAAATATTATTAAATCGCAAGAGTGTATCGAGAATCAACATATGCGCCTTTTTGAATTTCTTTAATAAAACTTACCGTAAAAACTAAAAACTTTGTCTTATAAAAACCGGATGATTTTTTCAAAGCAAAAGATACAAAGTGCTAAGTGCTAATTCTATATATATTATATATATACATGTGTATATTAATAATTATACTCTTGAAAGTAACCCACATGATTTCTTGAATATTTATTTTTACTTTATCTTTATAAGTACTCTTTTACTTGTATCATCCATCTATGTGGAACAAATTTAACAAACATTATTTTTGAGAACTAAATTTTCTTAGTATAATGTAAGTGATTTTTAAAATTCGATATGGTGTTATTATTTAATGATAACTTACGACTACGGACCATTGTCAACTACTTTTACCTCATACCTTTACAATATACCTACTACCAACTCAGTATTGTCACCACATCACGTGGATAATCTACAATTTTTATATGAAAAATTTTGTTATTGCATAACATTATTCAAAACTAAAATTTTATTTATCCGTATATCTATAGTATTGTAAATTATAGAACTAAAAAAAAAATTAGCTGAATACTTTAATTGTATGGCGCTCCGCCGCTGCAACGCGCGGATACCCTGCTGCTAGTAATATTAAAAAGGAGGATTGCCTACGTGCAAGATTATATATGTTGCTTATAGTCATCACTCCTTTATATGTTTTGTGACAATCTACAATATAAACAAACAATTCTCTCTTTCATTTTTCGATGTGGGACAAACATTACACAAAACATAAATTTTTACAACTTCTTAATTTTTCATAAGATATGATACATCCATCATAGTGTTAACAATATGTGAACATGATAATCAATATTATTTGTTTTTACAAAATAAACATCATTCAGTTTTATTACTACTTCATAGATTAAGAATCACCGGAAGATCTCATGCATATTTTTTGTTGATGCTTTTGGATCTCCTCGTTTAAGGTACGGAAACATGTTTACACGTCACTACGGTAGGTGATATTTAAAAATCCATAAGGGTATGCGATGATGGTGTCTTTATGTAAAAGTTGATCAATGAACTAAAGCTAGTGTTTCGCTAGGGAAGAGTGCTTAAATTTAGTTTCATGAAATTATGCAATACAAAGGGTAATGGTGGCACTACAACTGACTCAATGTAAGTCATGTTCATCAGTATATGTACATGTTTCAGGCACCGTATAAAGGGTACTACTATTCACGCATGCTAGTCCATCCATATTATCAAGGGAGTTTTCCATCTCCGGCCGATGTGGAATGTGTAAGATGTGAAGGCTGGGAAACGGTCACACAAGATGACAACTTTGACTCAAGTGACTAGCACTAAAAGAATCTCGTAATGATAAAAGGAATTTATTAGTGAAAGATGATGCAATAATATTAACTAACGTAATCCTATGAGGCTGTGAGTGGTGGAGGTTCAGATGCAGAAAAAGAATCTGATGTTAACCAGGATCCGGATAGAACATTCAGAGAAGGAGAAACAATAACACAACAATGGGATATCTTTCGGAACATTTTAATGAGAGATGCAAATTAGTGGCAAATGGCAACGAGTCTAAGGAAGTGACTAAACGAAGTAATGATGGGGATTCTTTGATTAAAACCAAGAACCGTGTCTTAGAACAAAAGTTATGGTAATTCTTTATCTTCTACAATGGATTTATGTATAATTTCATGAACAAAAGTTATGGTAACAAAAGTTATGGTAAATCGAGTATTTATGTACTTGAAAGGAACAATGGATTATGGTTTGACTTATAGTGGATTCCCTTCTGTTCTTGAAGGTTATTCAGATGCAAGTTGGATTTCCAATCAGGAAGATCATTCTTCCACAACTGGTTGGGTATACCTACTTGGAGGTGGTGCCATTTGCTGGGCATCTAAGAAGCAAACTTGCATAACTGATTCAACAATGGAATCTGAGTTTGTGGCATTAGCAGCAGCTGGTAAAGAAGCTGAATGGCTAAGGAACTTAATTTATGAAATTCCATTGTGGCCTAAACCGATATCATCCATTTCTATCAGATGTGATAGTCAAGCTACTTTGGCTAAGGCATACAGTCAAGTATATAATGGGAAGTCTAGACACATAGGTGTTAGACATAGCATATTACGTGATCTTATCACCTATGGTGTGATATCTGTGGTGTTTGTGAAAACACAACACAATTTAGCCGATCATTTAACCAAAGGGTTGAATAGAGATCTCGTGAAAAATTCGGCTATAGGGATGGGATTAAAGTCCATCAGAAATCTCTGATATTAAGATACCCAATTCCCATCTAGTATGACGCTAGGTGCTGAATTCAATGTGGAAGGCTTAATATTTAGAGATTAGAACACATTAGAAGATTCATCCCAAGGTATGTGTTCAGACCTACAAGTTAGGGAGGTTGAATGAATATATTCTTAATAGCTTTTTTGACAAATTGCATTGTAGGTGCAAGACTAAAAGAGCTACCTATATGAGCATGAAGTTTAGCCGCTTCAAGAAGCTGGGACTTGGTTTTGACATGCTTATGAAGGATAAGGACATAGGCTAGTAAAACATATGTCAAGATAGAACTACTATGTATGTAAATTTTTGTGTACATTATCTTCGTGTATTCATATTGAATTCCCAGGGTTCAATCCTTAGCGACACCCTGGTATTCGAATATTTGGAATGTGTAATGTACTAATGTGAAATTCAATCGTCACGACATTTCATTTATGCAAAAGTTTGATTGTTTGAGATTACTTGTTTTAGTTAATCAAGGATTGCACTAAAATAGGGGAGGAATGTTGGATATTTTAGTGTAATTGGATTAACTTGTTTTGACCAATATCATCATAATAATACATCATTTAGGTTTGGAGGTGCGGAGTGCACACCTACTTGAATTTATTATGATCTTAGGGGCGAAGCCCCTAAGGGACGGGGGTCCGGGGGCAGCGCCCCTGGTAGCAGGGTCCAAGGGGCGGCAGCCCCTGGCAGGGTCCAAGGGGCAGAGCCCCTGGCTGGGGTCGAGCTGAAGTTGTATTTCTGCTGAAATACAATGGATTCTGCTGAAGCCATTGATTCTGCTGAAGTGTTGTTCCTCAGAAATTAACTTTCGGAAATTGAGGGACAAAACTTGACAACTTGGAAACCCTAAAACTGCCATTGACAGTTATCCCGTAACATGTTATATACGGTTTGTTTGGTCATTATCAAAATAACGGTTCATTATATCTCAGACAAAACATACAGAAAATTCTCAACTCTGAATTGTATCCGATTGAATACTTCGGTAGAACCGCCGAATTGATTCGATCTGAAAGTGTTCACACGCCTTTCAGAGTATCAAGCATATCCACAGTGTTCGTTATTATTACATATCCCCTACAAATGATGGGTATCTTTGTATGAAATAGAACAAAAGCTAAGGTAAATAATACGAGGCCGGTGAACATAGCATTTAAGAATACAATAATAGGCGTAACTATCAACTATATATATACAGGCATTTCTTTTCTTCTTTTCTCAATGTTGGGACATAATTAATCCTTAATAGTTATAATAGCTTCTAACTAATCCACTATTCAGGATTCCAGGTTTTACTACTTTAAAGATCTAATCGGTAATCACCTGACTTTTTGACAATTTCCAAAAGCGAGACTAGTTTGTAGGTAATCACCTTTGCTTATTAAGGCTAATTGGAATCCAACAACCACCTTTATTATAAGAGCACTTGCAATGGTAACACTCAAACGAGTGTTAAAGGTTAACATTCGGGCGTTATATCGAGTTAACCACACCGTTGTCCATGTTAAAGTGGTGTTAAAGGTTAGGTGTTAACCAAATAACGTGCGTTATTTCCTTTTTTTTCTTTTTTTTTATTTAATTTCTGCCCCTAAATGAGGGGTTTTTTTGTAAATTGTTGTTGAGTTAAGGTGAAATGTTAAAACTGATGTGACGCTGACGTGGCACTGAGTGATAGCATAACTCATGTTTCATGTTATGTTATGATACCAAATGATCTAATAAGTAGCATTTTACACATGTCTTGTAGATACTCCTCCCTTGGACTATGCAACAAATCTTTTTGTCCAAAACGGCAAGTCAAACATGTTTGCCAACTTCAAAAGGTGGCCAACTTGACTCAAAATTGAAGAGAAAAAGAGCTAGATAAGGTGGCCAACTTGACTCAAAATTGAAGAGAAAAAGAGCTAGATTCCCCAGAGGTGAACATATTAACTTCTGGAACATCTAACACTATATTAAAAAGAGTAACAGTCTAACTATATATACGGATGAGCATTTCGAACCGAATCCCGGAACCGAACCGAAATCGTACCGGTACCGTACCGAAACGGTACCGATTCTTGAAATACGGCACGGTACCGGGACTACGAAATAAGGTGAAAAAAATCGGGATCACTAATTCGGTACGAGACCGGTACCAAATCGGGAAATTCCCGAAAAAAAACCGGGGAAAACCCGGTTTTCCCGGTACCAGTATCCGAATCCCGTTCGGTACGGTACCGGTACCGCTAATTTATGCTCGGGAAAAAATCGGTACCACTAATTCGGTACGGAATCGATGCAGGACCGGTACTGTGCTCATCCTTATATACAAACATGTCTTTTCTTTTCTTACCACCGTGGGATCAATCTTACCCCAATGTCAAATATAAATCTGCTAAAAGTAGCAGGAGTAACATCAATATTCTCTAAAATGTGAAGAACGATACGATCACTCTGGTCCCATGCATCCTAAGGATGCTAACCGGATCCTCCCCAAAGGACCCCGACTCCAGGCAATGAGCACATGTCCCAGTGACTGTACTTATCAGGATGTGGGCTTTGAACCATGGTCATTTTCTCCAATAGGCCCCTCATTGACCAGACAATCTGAGCATTTGCGGTGTGGGATGGTACCATTTAGAACTTTAGAACACGGGTGGGACTTGAACCCGAGTCTATTGACTCGTGCACGAGAGCTCCACCCATTAGATTAAAGCTCAAGTAGTGGACTAACATCAATATTCGTTTTGTTATTTTGTTAAAGCAACATCTTTCATAAACCTATAAGAAGTCATCTATAACACTTAGAAATAACTTATATTTGTACAAAACAATACATATGTTTAACAATGAAGAGGTAATTTCAACTTAGTTATAACATGATGTATTCGAAATACTATGTGTAACATCAAAAGAATATTTTCAACTTATAATTGTAGCAGATGGTCAAATTGACTCAACAGTCGAACAAATTGTAGCATGCTAAATAATGTGTGGTATGTATATCTGTATCTAATAATGTTGAAACCCTAATAGTCTGATTTCGATTGTTTAAAGGCAGTTGACACTAGTATCTATTGTGTCCTTGCAGCTTAGTTTATATGATAACAAATAGCATTTACAAACACATCTTTCCAAAAATTATGATCAATTCAACACAAAATATTTTTTTCTCGTTATAATCAAATATTCAAATATATATCTGCTAAAATTAGCAGGACTAATATCAATATTCGTTTTGAAATTTGGTTAAAGCAACAGCTCTTCAGAAACCTTATATAAGAAAACGTATTCGAAATACTATGTGTAACTTCAAAAACATAATTTCAACCTATAATTGTAACTAAGTTCAAAATTTAGGTCACACTTTACTCTTAACAAGCCGAATACCTGCTTATCACGACAACAATTTATAGAGGAAAACATTTACAGTTGTGAAATTGTGTTTGAGTGCTTTATGTACTGTCTATTTATACAAGAAAAAATTTACACATTTGGTCCCTGTGGTTTGCTCATATTTCATGTTTACTCCCTAAGTCGTTTTAATTACACCAGAGATACCTATTTTTGAAACGTTGCACTCATTTAGTCCATATTTTGGATGGGCCGTTAGTTTATCCGGTAAGTGTTTGCACTGTTAGTCCCTCCGTTAAGATTTTTTGCACCGTTAGTCCTCATTTTATAAAATGAATTAAAAACTCGTTTTTATTCGTTTTCGTCCAACTTTTTTACATTTTCGTCCGTTTTATCACGTTTTGGTAGATTTTTTTACGTTTTCGTCCGTATTTTTACGGTTTCGTCCGTTTTTATTACGTTTTTGCCCGCTTTTTTACATTTTCGTCCGTTTTTAAACGTTTTCATCAATTTTTACGCTTTTGTCCATTTTTTTTACGTTTTCCTCCCTTTTTTTACGTTTTCATATGTTTTTTACGTTTTCGTTTGTCTCTATACGTTTTTGTCATTTTTTTACGTTTTCGTCTGTTTTTAAACGTTTTCATCCGTGTTTTTTTACGTTTTCGTCCGTTTTTTACGTTTTCATTCATCTTTACGTTTTCGTCTTTTTTTACGTTGTTGTTCGTTTTTATATGTTTTCGTCATATTTTTTACGTTTTATCCATTTTTTTAGGTTTTCGTCCGTTATTTTACGTTTTTGTCCGTTTTTTACGTTTCTGTCCATTTTTTAACGTTTTCATCTGTTTTTTTCAATGTTTTCGTCCTTTTTTACGTTTTCGCCCGTTTTTACGTGTTCGTCCGTTTTTTACGTTTTCATCCTTTTTTACGTTATTGTCCCTTTTTTTACGTTTTTACGTTTTCATCTATTTTTTTACGTTTTCTTTTGTTTTTATACGTTTTAGTCAGTTTTCTTACGTCTTCGTTCATTTTTATCCGTTTTTGTCCGTTTTCTACGTTTTTATCCGTTTTAGTCATTTTTTACGTTTTTGTTCCTTTTTAAACATTTTCATCCTTTTTACGTTTTCGTCCGTTTTTTTTCCGTTTTCGTCCATTTTTATCCGTTTTCTTCTATTTTTTACGTTTTGGTCTGTCTTTTTACGTTTTTGTCCGTTTTCGTCCATTTTTAAACGGACGGAAATGTAAAAATAGACAAAACCATGAAAAAAAAACGAAAACGTAAAACATATAGACAAAAACGTAAAATATGGACTAAATGAGTGCAAGGTTTCAAATATAGGTATTTCTTTTTTAATTAAAACGACTTAGGGATTAAACATGAAATCTGAGCAAACCACACGATTAAATTCACACAAATGCAGTAGTTCATGCATTAAATTCACACAAATATTACAACACATGAAATAGAAAAATTATCTGCTATACATCTCAACAGTTCTTTCTTTCTTGCTCCGATATGGGACTAGTATCAAATTATAAACTGGTCAATTTTGCAAAAGAAATGGTTCATCTTTTATATGTTATCAGACGACCAAGTTTCCTTGAAAATGAAAGTTACATTTTAGTCTTAATAAAATTATACACATACAAAAACAAGGATAAAACAATAAGCAAGAACGTAAGGTACATGTCTCATGTTTCATGAGCAAACCACAGGGATTAAATTCATACAAATACAGTAGTTCATGCATTAAATTCATAGAAATAGTACAACACATGAAATAGAAAAGTTATTTGCTATACATCTCAACAGTTCTTTCTTTCTTGCTCCGATATGGAACAAATTATAAACCGGTCAATTTTGCAAAAGAAATGGTTCATCTTTTATATGTTATCAGACGACCAAGTTTCCTTGAAAATGAAAGTTACATTTTAGTCTTAATAAAATTATACACATACAAAAACAAGGATAAAACAATAAGCAAGAACGTAAGGTACATGTTTCATGAGTGAACATATGTATTAATATTAACTCATGAAATATGTAACACTTTTTAACAAAAGGTAACAGTCAGCTATATATACAAACATTCGTTTTCGTTTCGTCCCGATGTGGGACAAATTTTAGAACATCTTATTTTTTGTAACATATTATTCACTCATAATAGTGATAATAATCGTGAACATGATAATCAACGTTATGTATTTTGACTTTTGAGAAATAAACACCATTCATTTTTACTACTAGTTTGTAGATCACTGGGTAAAATTTTATTACTTGGGTTACTTTACCTTTGTTGACTATATTGTTAGCTAATAACTCGAACTAAACTTATATGTATGTAATAGTGCCCTATTGAAAAGGTTAAACAACTTCACGCACTTATAAATAACTTGATGGTAAAACTATTGTAATATTCATATAACCTATCAACAAAACCTTTTATACAAAAATGTTTTGGTTAAAATTTGTGTCCGAGTGTTTGTACAACTTAGTTTATGATAACAATTAACATTTAAATACACATCTTCTCAAATTCAGTGTTGCAAAAAAAGTTTATAAGGCCGATTAATCGCCGCCTAAGTGCTACAGGACCACCAACCTTGCCGATTTATGTAACTGGGTCAAACAAATAGGTCAACTGTGGTCAACGACAGTCAATGATGGTCAAACTTCCCAGAAACCTGCAAATCTTGCCGTAAGTACACAAAACTCACCGTAAACTTATTTTGATCAATTATAATAACTATTTAAATCTATTAAAAATTGTTTTTCTTTTCTTTTTTTTTGGAAAAACATTACCGAAAATACCTAAAACTCGCTGGAAATACACAAAACTTGACGGAAATACCCAAAATTTGCCAGAAATGCAAATCCGATTAATCACCAATTAATTCCGCCTAAACCGATTAAAAACTACAAGGTGGCCTAAACCGATTATAAACTATAAGGTGGTCGACCGCCCGACTACTAATTCGCGATTTTTGCAACCTTGCAAAACTTTATGATCAATTCAACACAAAACATTTGTTTTCGCATTAGAATTAAATTTTCAAATATAAATCTGCTAAAATTAGCAGGCCTAACATCAATACTCGTTTTTGATACTCATATAAGAAGACATGAATATGTTAACAAAACAAAGTAACTTTATCATTCCATATAAAGTCTGAAATAACTTTAGCATTCCAATGTTTTCATCTGATGTGGGATGCAAATTTCACCCACTATAATTTATAACTTTCTAATATGTTCAAACAAATAAATTCATATACGTATAGTTTTGTTATTTCGATTATTAAACTATCTATAAGATGAACGAAATAAACACAAAACAAGTTCTATAAATCAAGTCACATCGTTTTTTGACTAATGGAGTACTTATATGTTGGGCCTATTTTATAAACCATATGTATGTGTTCCTCTGCTCCATTTTTTCTTTTCTCCTATATTCCAGACCACGTTTTGCTTCTTCTACGGCTAAAAAAAGAATTGTGAAATAAGGGTTGATCATTTGATGCCATTCCAATTCAAAGAATTAAAAGGGAATGGAAAATGGTTTGACTAATTAACGTTAAAGGCTCAGCTTGAGAATATGTTATGTTCAATTCAACACAAACTATTTTTCACATCACAATTTCATACTTTAAATTACCCGGATTAACAACATTATATTTTGTATCTTATTCAAGGCAACGTTCCTTCATAAACCCATTGATAAGAAGTCGTATACCTGTAACAATTCAATATTATTTATTTTCACAAGTATGCATTAGGAGTATTTTGAAGAGAAAGTTTAAAGTGAGGTATAAAAAAAGGTAAACATACGAGATTTTTTATTCAGGCTAAAAGATGAGTTTTTGACTCTGTTGTACGCGTCTTGACTTGGATATCATGTGATTGTTGCAAGTCTTTCTCTAGCCACCCCAAAATGTGTACCTAGTAGGCTTTGAACCACAAATCTCCTGTGAGGAGATTAAATACCTTAACACTAGGTCATTATGTGGTAATTTAAAGTCGGGTACTTGTGTACACTAATAAATTATTGAGATATGTTAGTATGTACAAAAGACAATGTTAAATTGAGTTAGGCCATCCAACTATACATTAAAAAATTCTCATCTCTAATAAGTTGAACTACCGTTGCGCAAATGATTTCGTTTTTGCAATCACTAATACACGGGCTTTACATTGTGACGCAGAGTGAAAGTATGAAAATGATAAGTAAAATTGATTTGAGTAAAAATGGTATATTATTGAATGATTTTCTACTTATACCCGTAGCCCATTATAAAGAGTCACAATATTTTTGGCATGTGCAAAAAAACTCAAAAGTTAAATTAACAAATGACTAGACTTTTTAACCCGTTATCTAATCCTACTAGACGTGTGTGTTTCACATGGCATTTTTAAAAGTATTTGGCAAAATTTTGTGTTATTGTTAGTTGTTACAAATCATACTGGAAGTTGTGATCATTATTATTAGTTGATCCATTTTGTTTGCAACAATGTAAGATTAGGAATTGATAAATTTATGGGTTATTAGCATGAAAATGTATTATAGTTGACACTTTTTCAAGCGCTGCGAAGTGTGTTCGCCAAAACAAGTACAAAACTAATACAAGTAAGCAAAAAGTGTACATGCTGCTTTCAGGTGAACATGGCTCATATATTAACTTGATAGCAACACACCACTTCAAGTCTACAACAATTGAAATAATTATCAGCCACATACAAATACATTTCTCTCTTTATTACTCCGATGTGGGACGATTTTATACTTCTTAATTATATATATAAAATTGATTCATTCATAATATAGTTATGGGGTGTTTGTTTAAACTTATATGTGGTTTATGAGCTTATATAGCATAAGCCTCAGTTTTGTAGCTTATATTGACACGTATGTGCTTATATAACGTTGTTGTGATACAACAATCTTATATAAGCCCATAAATCTCAAAATAAACCACAAAATTGAGGCTTATGTTATATAAGCCGAAATCCCATAAGCTCATAAGCCCACATATAAGATTAAACAAACACCCCTATAATAGTTTATGAAAATAATAAAATCAGTCACCAATCACCACCTCGTTTTTTTACAAATCAACACATTTGGGCTTTTCTAGAGGTCCATTTTAGTCCACTAACATCGGGCCAAAACAACCCAAAGTTAAAAAATAACTGTCAATTTTACTGCGGTAAGTTTAATTATACGTTTGAGGTTTAAGAGTTTATATAGTTTGTGTTATTGGGTTTGATGTGATTCTTGAACAAAAAATCACTTGAATTAAAGTTTTTTGGTCTCATTTGTATTGATTTTAGATATTTATGATTTATGAACAAGCATAAAAAGTATGGGACTTTACCTCTTGAAAGTTAAGTCGTTATCATGTATCGTTGTTGCTTCAGGTTTTCGTATGTAGATATGTGTCTTTAGCATGTGCGTTTACAAGTACTAAGCAAACTCATTGTTAGTTGCTAAACATTAAGAACTTGTTATATTATCATTAGTTAATTTGCTGTCAACACTATAAGATTCCTGTTTAATTACATAGAGAGTAAAATCTAGCAATATGTGAACATTAGCCATAAATTAAGAGTTTGAGTGAAAAAATATTCAAACAAACTTGTTTGTGTAAATGTGGCAGCCTTATGGGGTCAATTTCAGATCTTAATGGTAAAAACAAAAAAGGCCTAAATAATGTCAAAATTTTTTACATTATAAATATAGGTCAAATGAGCACGAAAAGTAACATAAAACAAAACAATCAAACGTTTGTGACAAAAAGTCAAAAACTATATTTGCATTAACATGTTGTATATGTACGTATGAAAAAAGGTATTAGTTAAGAGTGTCTATAAACCTTAATATATAACGATATTTGTTCATATATTTTTCCGATGAGGGATACAAACTATCTTTATATAAACAAGTTTCATAGATCAAGTCACATCCTTGTTTGGCAAACTAATTACAAAATTTTGAAATGGGTGAGATTGACATCAGCTTGAATAATTGATTGTAACGAAGATATTAATCTTCATATTGTATGTATCATTCGGGTTAATTAAGAAACATTTAAAAATAATTAAGATAATGTTGACTATTTTCTACTATGTATTACTTTAAGAAAATCATTAAAACCGATGGAAGTTTTCATATAAGCCGTTGTTCCCATCCCATTATTGCATATACTCATTTCTTTCATCCTCTTAGTCCTGCTATGATGTACAACGTGATTCTCACGCCATCACTCGAAGAATTTATGTATTCTTTTATGATTCAGAAATCACCACGATTTCGTCGATTGCGTAAGGGAACACAATAAACAAACAACTTGCTGACCTCTACCATAACAACTACTCCGTAATGCGATCAACGAAATCCAATACCATAACTACCTAAGGAATAATATGAATACTTTTGTTATCGTAATGTTCATACGGAAGTATCCTACGTTCGTAAATGCATTTATGAAGGAAGTCAGTCAAACTAACATTGAAATACATTGTTAATCGAGATAATACATTTTCTTTTGTTTTGTTGCCTCTAGTGATGATGTCGGAATTAGGCCGTGCATCGTGACTGTCATTGATGACAGAAGTCGCGTCTTGCATGGCAATGACACAGACTGGTAGGCGTAGGAGATGATAATATCCAGATGAAGACTGATACGACCCGGTTAGGGGTTGTATCGGATTAAAGCATCACTTTTAGCATGTGCGAGCTCCTTAAGAATATAGAGAGAAGAATTAGAGATTTGTTTATCTTAAACTTTGATTGATTATAATAAATGATTACAAAAGTATTTATAAGACAAAGTAGGGTAAAACCCTAAGACCTTAATAGGCCATGGGCTCGAGCCCAGGAGTATCATTCCTCACTCCTTTAAAACCACCTTGCCCTCAAGGTGTTGTCTTAAAACATTCTTAATTGATTTTCCTAAATAAACATAAAAACAATCCTAAACAAAGACACGTAAATAAAGATAGATTATATGACATAATCATTATGCCATAAATTTGGACTTTTTGAGTGGTTTGGGCATCCTGTCCTCCTGCAACATCGGCGTAATCCGGGATCCCATAATCTTCTTTGAATTGTAGCCTTCGCCTTTTTCTTCTTTCGTATTCCTTTGCCTTGGACATAACACAACACCCTTCTTCCATCTTTTGCTGCCCCACGACTCGTCTCGCGATATACCCACTTCAAAAAAACAACCAAACTCTCTTCGGAAACATCTCTACCCTCCAACATCTTAATCACAAACTCCTTTATTAAACCCAAATTTATTTCATCTATACTATCATCAGATATACCACCTCCATCCTTAAGTAGCGATATCACAATATTCGACTCATCTTCGTCAACCCTACATGCTTCACCACCACCCACAACAACATCTTCCACACTTTCTTTATTTTCTGAAAATTCGCTAAACTCACTTCCATGCTTTCCACATTACTCTCACCAATATCAAAAACATCGTTTATCACGCTACTAACCTCAACAATATCTAAGAACTCTTTAATCACATATGGAGCTTCTTCATTTGGCCATGATAGAACGATATCTATTTTCTCTTCAATTTTCAACTTTTTCCCTGCAATTATCTCAAAACGAGCCTCCATTATACGGGCTATGGAACAGGCTTCTCCTAAAGTTGTAGGCGCTAACCTTAAGAGTGCACATTGTAGAAGCGGTTTAAGTCCCGAGATATAAATCGATTTAAGTAAAGATTTTGAGTTCCATGTCATTCGATTTGCAAGTACCACAAACTCACTCTCATATTCGGTCACCGTACCCATTTGCAAGAGCTTAGAGAGTGCGTATTCCGCGTTCTGATCACTGCCACCTGATGCCATGACTAATACTCAAGCGATTAATAACTCAAAAATAAAAAAAATTTGATGAATAGTACGAGCGATCAACAGTACCGGATGAACAGTTTTTTTTTTTTTTTTTTTTTTTTTTTTTTTTTTTTTTTTTGTGTGTGTGTGTGTGTGTGTGGAGTGGAACCCTAATCGTAAGCCCTCTCAACGAAAGCTCTCAATGAAAGCACCAACTGATACGACCCGGTTAGGGGTTGTATCGGGATAAGGCACAACTTTTAGCGTGTGCGAGCTCCTTAAGAATATAGAGAGAAGAAATAGAGATTTGTTTATCTTAAACTTTGATGAATTATAATAAATGATTGCGAGAGTATTTATAAGACAAAGTAGGGTAAAACCCTAAGACCTTAATAGGCCATGGGCTCGAGCCCCGGCGCATCAAAGACCATGGCTTACTGTTATTTATTGTTACAGTATTCCTTTTTCAAGTTTTAATGAAAAATCGACATAAACATATAGATCTGAAGACGGACGATATTTTGATTTGTTGGTAAAAGACTCATATTTATTTCATAAGATTTTCAGGATTAAAAATAAAATTAATTGTTTATTTAAATTCTTTTAGAAGTACATACTTTGTTCAATAATTTTTAAAAATACTATAGTCCCCAAAAAAACTCAGCTTTTATCTAGTCTCATTTTTTCTCGTCAATTATCTCACAATCTCAATTAAGTAACTAACATGAAAGCATTAATCTACCTAAGATGTGGTCACGCCTTTAGCGCTATTCGGCAACCAAAAAAAAACACAGCACAAATAGTCTATTTTCGAACACCCTTTCATTTCAGGCACACAATAAAAGGCATATAATATAAAATAACACACCGCTTGTCAAATATCTTCCTTTTTTTAACGATTGTGGCCCTTTTGATCGAGTGATGATATCGTCTATCGACCCGGGATTAAAAAACCCATCTTCCACCACTTAAAAACCCTCCCTCATCCGTTCACGACACTTGAATGTTGGCAAAAGCAATGTTCAACGTTTCGATTCCCCTCGCACAAAAGGTATAACGGATACAGTTGAAGTCCATTCTAAGATGAGTAAATAATTCTTTGATGTTTTTGTTCAATTCCACACAAAAAACAATTATACCAAGAACTTTCAAGACAAACAACTTCTTCGCATTGTAAGTTAATACATATGTGTGAATTAGTAAACAAACTAGCTATCTTTCAAAACCTTTTACTTTTAAAAAGTTTCATACATAACACATATATTAACTACCCAATCCTACTACAACTCAAAAGTTGGAGTAACTATCAACCTTATATATAGATGTTTGCTTTTATCATTCTTCAGTG
The DNA here is from genome assembly GCA_019973895.1 of Chrysanthemum seticuspe. Classification (NCBI taxonomy): domain Eukaryota; kingdom Viridiplantae; phylum Streptophyta; class Magnoliopsida; order Asterales; family Asteraceae; genus Chrysanthemum; species Chrysanthemum seticuspe. The sequence goes on from BPTQ01000006.1 coordinate 25,995,289, forward strand.
TGGGACTAAAATTACAGTAAACATCAAATTTTAAACTTCTTGGTTTGTCGCAAATAATGATTCGTCTTTTAGTATTATAACAATGTGTGAACATCATAATTATCAATATATACGTGCTTATACTGAAATAAACACAACTCAAGTTTTATGTATATATAGATCTAATCTCTCGTTTCTTGACAAGCTATATTATCAGTCCTAGTTAAAAATAAAAAAGCATATTTAAACTGCACAATTATATTAGTTTAGCATTTGCATCCACTTATTGTAAGATATCTGATCAAACTCAAGTTAATCTTGTTTGTCATCTTTTAGAAGTTCTTAGATTCAAGTAGTTATCACATGGTCAAACTGACTCAACATTCGAACATAGTAGCATGAAAAGCGAAGAGTCGGGCTATCACCAAGATTGTCATATGTTTATCTAGATAGTTTCACCGTCTCTTACGATGATGACATCGACTTGAATGATTTTGGTTTTCAGTTTTTTGGAAGGTACAAACAGGTTTTGATATATGTGAAAAATGGTGGGATGAGGGTTGTTGGTGATGTGATGCAATACATTCAAAGCAGTTGCAAAAGCAAGTAGAAAATGGTGTGGCTAATTAACTTTGGAGATCAAAGCTTAAGAAAATGTTACATTTTAGTCTTAATAAATCTAAACACATACAAAAATAACAAACCAAAAAAATGGTTGCCTGCTCGTAATTATATTACAAGTAATACATCCCATTTTTTCATATTGAGTAACAATCTACCATATAGACAACAATTCTTTCTTTCTTTTTTCGATATGGGAGAAACGTTACATAAAACAAGAAATTTTACAACTTCTTAATTTTGTGTAAGATATGATTCATCCATTATAGTGATAAAAAGTATTATTTGTTTTAAAAAAAAAATAAACACCATTCAATTCTAATACTAGTTCATAGACTAGTAATCACCGAAATATCTCATATGTTTTGTTGATGCTTTTTGATCTCCTCGTTAATTAAGGCGGAAAAATGTTAACATATTTGGCTATACTAAAAAATCCATAAGGCCATAAGGGTATGTGATGATGGTGTCTTTATGTAAAAGTTGGCCAGTGAACTAAAGCTAGCTAGTGAATGGATGAGGTAGCAACAATGCAGGCATACTCTCATTCACAATTCACTAATATGGGAACATCTAGTTGAATCGTATAATATGATCCTTGACATGAACTTAGGATTAATATCAAGAAACAAAATGGTGTTGTTGATGGTACAACAACTGACTCGAGCAAAAGTCATGGAAGTCACTTTCATCAGTATATGCACACGTTTCAGTCAGGCATGCTAGTCCATCTATATTAAGGGAGTCTTTCATGGCCTCCGAATGTGGAAAGTTTAAGAAATACAGGTAAACGATTACACAAGAAAGGACAACAAGATGAAAAATTCTACTAGAGTGACTCTAGCTCAAAAAGTGATTCAGGAAGCGATAAAAGGAGTTCATCGTGTAAAGTTGAATTGTTTTGTAACTGAAGTCATTTGTGATATCAACATTTTATGTTTAAAAATGGACTAAACGCGTAGGTCACAATAAACTCATGTTAAACTGTGTTATATGTATTGCAATGTTTTTAAAATAATTTGTGATTTATCATTTATCTATACGACATATAATAAAAAAATTATGTAAACAGTTGAATAGTTTTGTAACCGATGTTATTTGTGATTATATTTTGAAATGGAGATTACAAGTTTTTTAAAATCTTTACGACTTATTAATATATTTTACTATTTCTCTCTCTGATCTATTACTTCTTCAATTCTTCTTCTACTTCAACATGAACACTATCAAGAACTCGCTTTTTTTTTTTAACTTTTCATAAGCTTAAACTGATTAATAACACTAAAACACTGATGCCCTGGGCCGTCACCCTTGCTGCCCATAGCCAGGGCCGGCGCTACCTCACAACTTCCATATCGTAAACTCCCTTACTCTCTGGCCGTTTAAACTCTCTGATGCCCACGATTTCTTAAAATATGCTTGCGACGATCGAGTCACAAAGCTCTTTTATATAAATACAATGACTACCGAAGATGAAGCTTCAGCTTACATAACTAACGAAATCATTCCCCTCCCATGGCACATGTCAATATGAAGAACATAAGGCCGAGATAGTGTATTGTTTAGCTAGGAAGTTTTGGGGTCGAGGGATCATGACACAAGCTTTAAAGAAGTCTGTGAAGATGGTGCTGAAGGACTTCCTAGAAATAGTAAGGTTGGAAGCGATTGTGGATGTTGAGAATATAGGGTCTTAAAGAGTGTTGGAGAAGGCTGGATTTATAAAAGAAGGGCTTCTTAGGAAAAATACGTTCAGCAAAGGGTCATTTGTAGACGAGCTTATCTACAGCTTTTTATCCACCGATGTGACTGAGGTAGTTTATGACTAAATTGCGAGTTTGATGATGATTACTGACATAGGAGGTGCTTTGATTTTGTTTTGAAAGTGGTTGTATGATTTGAATGATAAGTACGTACTTATGAAATGATTTATATCGTTTGATTGTTATTTTTGATGTTACATGTTATCAGTGATTATATTTATAGACCTATTTTACCAGACGGCCAACTTGAAGAGACATGGCATCTGAACAAATATTTTTGTCCAAAAAGGCAAGTCAAACATGTTTATCAACTTCAAAAGGTTAATTCAAGTTGTTATCAGACGGCCAATTTGACTCGAAACGAAATTAGAAGTTACACTAGCCATAAAAAATTAAACACATTCAAAAATAACATGACACGAAACGAAATCGGAAGTTACATTAGTCTTAATAAATAAAACATGGCGAAATCTTACCTACATTATAATATAGGTAGTTACCTACATTTCATTTGAAAAAATTTTGAAAAATGTACAGTTCAGTCCCTGCAGTAAGTTCCTGATCCATGTTTTCTCCTTGTCCCTACCTTTTTTTCAAAGAAAATGTAGGTAACTTACCTACATTATAATGTAGGTAAGATTTCCCCATAAAACATATACAAAAATAACAATAAAACAAAAAGTTAAAAGGAGCAGTATGATACTTTTGGAGTCAACATGTTATTGATTCCATAAGCATCAAACATTAACTTCAAAAGGTTAATTCAAGTTGTTATCAGACGGCCAACTTGACTCGCAATGAAATCGAAAGTTACACTAGTCATAATAAATCAAACACATTCAAAATAACATGAAATGAAACGAAATCGAAAGTTACATTAGTCTTAATAAATAAAACATATACAAAAATAACAATAAAACAAACAGTTAAAAGGAGATGTATGATACTTTTTGGAGTCAACATGTTATTGATTCCATAAGCATTAAAAACCAACTCATAAGTAGTGGTTAACAGTCAAGTATATATACAAACAATTATTTTGTTTTTTCCGATGTGGGACAGATTTCACCCCAATGTCCCAAACATATACTTCTACAACTGCTTAATGTGTCGTAACATAAGGGTGTGCATAGTCCAAAAACCGGACCGGACCGAAAACCGATTTCGGCATAAACCCTAGACCGAGACCGGACCAAATGTGGTCAGTCCGGTCGGTCTTTCGGTCGGTCCGGTCCAACAAGGCCAAATTCGTCGGTTTTGGTCCGGACCGGACCGAGGACCAATTAGCCCAAAAGCCGGGACCGCGGACCGGACCGAATGTGGTCGGTCCGGTCTCGGTCCGTGTCGGTCCGATCGGTCCGGTCCGTTCGGGTCATATGCTCACCCTTATCGTAACATATGATTCATTCATTATAGTGATAACAATACATGACATTGATAATCAACTTATGTGTTTTAAAAAATAAACACCATTCAGGTTTACTACTACTTCATAGATCACTACAATAAATTTTTATTACTTGAGTTACTTTATTTTTGTTGACTATATTGTTAGCAAAGAACTCGAACTAAATTTATAAGTGTGAATTAGTGCCCTTTTGAAAAGGCTACTGATTTGCACACTTTCATTTTTGATTTGCATACTCCAACCTATGTTAGTTGTACATTTATCATATGTTGCTTTTGTTGGTTTAATGGACAAAATATTAATAGATGTGTGTTAGGATCGAACTCGAGACCTATGGGATTGCACGCGTTGCGTATGAGATTTAATTATATCACGAAATATTTATATGGTCGAACTAAGAAAAAGGAGGGGGTTGAGTGTCGAGTTTTGAAACTTAAGGAGGTGATTGCAATGACTTGTTGGACAAGGTTTAATGCTATATATATACACACCCTTTTGGTCTTTGGTCTGATTCGTACGGAATAAGAAAAGATGATCGACACCTAACTCTTGTATATATCGTACAGTAATTAGAGAAATATCATTCAGTGTACATCATCATACATGCCATGCATGCATGAGATTCTTACTTTTGAATTATTTCACTGAATTAATGGATCGACAGTATATAGATAAAATAAAAGGGTTTGACCTGAATTATTTTATTTAAAGCTGAACATTGTTTCGTGCTTTAATCGTGACTTGAACTAGCATTCTAATTAAATCGCTAACAATACGCGCGTACATGATCGTAGAGAAATCCTACTTTGGATTTTGGTGATTTACACTATTCGACTTTATTAAGTCGACTAGCACTCCAACCCTAATTAGGGTTTATCTCAATTGCTAGTTTGTGGATTTGATTCTTGTTCGGCTAGAATCAAGAAAGGTACGCATATTCTTTTATGTTAATTAATTATTCGTTAATACATCCTTTACGCTTCCGCTTGATTACTTTGATGTTTTGTGATTATTTATTTGATTGTCATGTTATATAATTCCAACAGTGGCATCACGAGTCATTGGTTTTAATGAGTAATTAATTATATAAACGCGTAATAAAACATATAATTGTATGATGTTTGATATGTTTATCTAGGGTTTATGTTTAATTTTTTTGTTTGGTCGATTTTTTAGTTAATTGGGGCGTACCCCTATTTTTTTTTGGTCGACACATACATTAAATTTTTAGGGTTTTGAAAATTGTTTGCTAACCTTATTAAAACCTAGAATTAATATTGATTACGTGATTAATTCATGAATAATTACTTATGTGTCATGGAATTTTTATATGCGATCTTGTGACTTATTTGTATAATTGTTATGATATATCCATGATAATATATGCATATTTGTCATGGATAAGTTACTTTGATATTGTTTAATTGTTAAGATATTTATTTACGATAAATCTTGAATTGAGGAAGACTCCAATTACATATATTAATGAATCAATTATGTGCAATTTGGTATATCATTAATTATGGGTTTACGCAATCGATTCGTCGATGTATGTGGCTCACTTTCTATTGTTGGAGTGAAAACCCTAAATTAATATATACATTAATTTAACCTAGATATTGATTATTAATAGGGTTTTATCGAATAAGTTGCATGTGGCTACTTGTTTACACGTATTAAATTGTTAGTTATGTGCGCATTGTTTTTAGTTGTTTATTTTTATTCGTTTACTTGTTTGTTTATTATGTATGACAAGTTTTAAGCAAAGGGTAATTTTGAATAGAAAAATAATACGGACTAAACAATGGCGAAATTTGATTTGTTTTGGAAGAGTTAAGTTTTCAGTAGTTTAATTGATTGATGACTTTGGTACAATGACTGAACGGCTCACCCATAAGAATGAACTATAAAGGGGTTATTTAAGAAGTGCGCACAGTCACACTGAAAGGATGTCTAAGGTTATGCTTTTGCGCTTACCTGGTCCTCTGCCCTCTGTAAGTTCGAATGGAGCTACTTAGTAAGCCATAAAAGTACAAGCTCATCTTAAGGGCGAATTAGTTTTAATTCCATGCGCCACTTCGGTGGTAATTATCCGAAACACTAAGTGTTTACACTTATGCAAAAGTACGGTATAATGGACGATAATTATCACTAAATTCCTTGATTGGTGAACCCAATATCTCAATCAAAACTTTGATAATTTGATCTTTATGAATTGGTAATAAAAAGTTTTTTTATTAAATTTATGCTACAAGATGAATGCATGACATCTTTGTACATATTTGATTTAACCACATAAAATCAAAACTAGTACCCTTTTAAATTAAGAATATGACATCTAATTAAAAGGAACACTTGAAGTTGCAATTTACGTCATGACAGTACTTGGCGAGATTGTAATGGAGAGGTAAATCTCTATGTAAAGTCAGACCTTACATGGACATATTTGCAGTTCTTTAAGTTAGACACTTAAGTTGAGTAGGAAGTGAGACTTGGACTCAATGGCATAAGATGGGATGAAACATGTTTATATTTGCAATAGCGTTGGAAAATATAAATCCCATAATGATCTAGGAGTTGGAAATTGTTTGCCAATTAATGTTCGACAGATTACCCTATTATGTGCTTTCGTTACTAGCAGATCAACTGATGTAATGGAACTACGATAATTTGGATCCTAGTTTTCGAGAAAATTCTATGGTTATATGAATATTACCTTGGGTATTTTATTTTCTTGAAAAGTTTAATTATCGAAAATACTAAAATTGAATTTTGCTAATTCTTTAAATGTATTAATGCAACATTAAATCGTAAACGTAGGTTATTCTTGTATTGGTAAATTGATCTACACCTGTAATGTTTTTTGGTAGAGTCAACGTTACTAAAAGAATAAACCTAGTCCTCTTTTCACGCGAAAGAGTGAGATTCAACCCTATTCCTTTTCATGAATGAAGAAAGGTATGATAGGACAATTAGAATTATCTAAATTCTAAATACATAACTCGTAAGCAAATTTTAATAGTTAAGAAAATTGCATATTTCTGAGTTATTAAATTAGAAGCTAGACTAATTACTGTATAATTGGTAAAAGACAAACTAGCATATTTTATCTAGTTGTTGTGCTTTGACCATTTAAAAGTACTACTTACAATTGTTGGAATAGTAGAACTATTAAGAAAGAAATTGCATGCCCAATTTTTCAAGTTAATAGCATTGATGGATAAATTCATCATCTACATAGTAGAATACATTCTTTTAAGTACATTTGTAATTGTTATGTATGGACTTTCTCAAAGGTGTAGGAAGTAAATAGTACACTATTTTCTTTCACTGGTTAATGCAACACTTTCAATGTTGTCAAATCCAGTGGGAGTGTTGTGTTCTTATTACTGAATAAGAAGTTAATGTAATGATCTCTTATTCAGTGGGAGTTACAAGCTTTGTCATATTGGTAGTAACCCAGATTATCTCTAGAATGTCTTACGATAATTACTTTCCACTTGTAGACACTTATGTTTTCAAGGATAGTCATGTACGTTTCCTTATTAGACAATGAAGTGGTTCTACATCTACTAGTTATGCTAATATCAATGACACAATCATATTAGTTACATAAACAAACATATGTCGTGTTGTTTATCTGCTACATGATGTTGTTCAATGCACAAGTGGGAGAAATCTATATTGTGTGCAAGGGACAACATATAGGTATATGATTTAAAGGATTCTCTTGACTGCAAGGTAAGAGACTAACATTCTAATATAACTTGTACATATCTAATTTAAGAAACACTTGGTGTTGCAATTTACGTCATGTGAGAACTTGGCGAGATTGCAACAACAAAGTAAATCTCTATGTGAAGTCAGACCTTGCATGGACATATTTACAGTTTCTAAATTAGACAAGTATTTAGAACGTGTGTCAAAATGATATATAAGACTACTTCAAATTAAATATTTATGTATTATTATAATGACATAAAATTAAATGAAGTAATCTAATCCTACTTCAATTTGTTTATTTATGTATTTTGGAATGACATAAATGAAAAATAATGTAGTCCTACATTATTGTGAAGTAAAAATAAATTAACTTGAAATTACTATTGAAACCAAGAGTTGTGTTCATAATTACTTTAGTTAAACATGTTTATGATTCATTGTAAAGACATAAACATAAAGTCTTTTAAGACTTATAATAAAGTAAGACGTTAACTTGTTATTTTTTTAATTAAGACATATACAAGAAGTCATTGAGTTGATCAATGATTTATAACGTATAATGGGATTATAACAGTTTATGTTTTCTTGATGAGACATGGATATGAAGTGACTTGGTTAAAAGGTACTTGTGTTATAAAGCATGTAATTGGCTTGGAAAGTCTATTATACCATTAAGTTGACTTAGTTGGTAAATAAGTAAGCCAAAAGGAATATGTTTATCTTATATATTATTAGATTGTCTTACAATATTAATTCTAATGAATACCACAAGTTGATGGTATGTTCAGTTAGGAGAATCAAACTCCATTTGATTTGTTTGATTCATGATAACCATAACTTCTTTCTTAAAAAGTAACAAGGTTAGAAAATTAAGTATGGATTGAATATACTCAATATGACTCCAACCTAGAAGATTAATAAAACACCATTTCATTATGGAATGTGATAAATCACATTAAGTTTTAAAATTGAAGATTCTGAATTTGTTAAACTACTTATGAATATGTTGTTAACAAACTTAAGTCAGGAATTATCAATGTGTATTTGTAATGTGCCAAAAAGAGAACAATGTAGTTTTGCTCTAAATTGCTAAAGTATATATAGATAGTCTATATATTACAAAAGGCAAGTGAGAGTTTTTTTTATCTTGAAAGATAAAATTACAAGATACATAATCTTCTAAAACACACTAGTAAATATCATGATGAGGTTAGACATGTAATTGATAGACCTCATGATGATGGAATTTTCATTCATAGATCTGCAAGGATATCTCAGATATTTGACTTATATGCTGAGAAACATGAGTTACAGGATTATAGTAAACCTGATAATCATTATGATGGATTACCAAATATTGAATTGGGTAAATTACTCATACTATGAATGTTAAAGATGCTGTCCATAAAAATAATCAATTTTGGAAATTTGGTTTATCTTAATAGTTAGACTAGAGAATGGAAATGAGTTTCTTCAAAGAGATGGAAAACTCTAGTGGTTTAAATCTCTATGTAGAAATCATATGGACAATATTGTACACATATTTAATGCATGTTTCATGATAAGATTATTAATCATACTTAAGCAATTAATTATGATTGAATATTCTTTCCTAGACACATTAAATATATAAAGATGATAATTGTCATACTTGTTTTCATTAATATGAAATATGACAATGGAATATCAAAACTCTTTCTTGAGAAATTACTTGAGCGAGGACGGTAAGTAATTGAAAGGTTTTTTGAATTCATATAATCTTTAAAAGTGTACGAAGTGCAAATAATTCATGAATGGATAAATGCATGCATCTATGAAATTATTCTTATGTTTAATTATTAAATCCCATTTTCGATTTATAATTAAAATAAGATAAATTTTAAGTATTCCTGAAAGCTAGTGGGAGTATTATGTTAAGGTTTTAAATCTTATATGTTGTATAACATATAGGAAGTAGCATTCCTTATAAGCTAAATGTTAAGTCTTAGATTGGAATGAAACTTCATTTGTAAGATTTAAGAATTAAAACATACAACCTTGAAATATATGTTTATTATTAATAAACATGTGCAGTAAAATAAATGATTTTAATTAAACATGATATATTATTTGGAAAATGGATTCATATCTTTTGACAAGATAGAACATGAATGAAGTCTAAGGTTGACCTGTAGATTCATCATGTACATCATGTTGTGTATTAAAATTGTTGTATCATTCTTGAATAAGAAGTGATTTGACAACATTGATATCTAACTAAAAGTTATTAGATAGCTTGTGTAATGAATATTCTAATAGAATTACATCCTCAAAACCTGGAATTGCTCCTAGATTCTATGGATGAACAATATGTCAAATGTTGTGCAAATTGTCATCAGCTTTAAACTTGAAAGTTAGGAAAACATCAAACATTACACAATAAGATATTAAAGTTTACGGAGTTTTAATGAGCACATTGTTGTTTGTGTACAATGATGCTGGTTTAATTGAGATGACACTCAATACTAGTCATGGTAGGATTTCATTCTTGTTAATGGCCATGTGAACTAGTTGTGCTACTAAAAGCACAGTTGCATTATACATTAAAAGAATAAGAATACTTTAAACTTTGAAATGTTTGAAAGTTTAAATTGTCATAAATTGGTGAAAGAGGATGTCACACACTTTATGAATTATTATGTGAATTGGTGAATGCACACATACAAGGACTTCATTAATTGAATTCTTAAAATAAGTATTCTCAAAATTATGATAGATCAAGTTGGTTGATTTATGCTTGTCAACAGTATGATTGTCATTACTTGAGGCATAATTCATCAACTGAAATTTTCATGCATTGATCTATTTGGTATTTGGATAAGGGATGTTAAACAATTGTTATAATAAATCAAATACTTGGTATGTTTGATTTTATAATATATTGTATCCTATATTTGCATGTTTAATCCGTGAATAAATTTATTTATTCTAAATCGTCCGTTGTCGATTAATGATATGGGAGTATCATTAAACTAAGACAAATCTGAGAGATATGGTAGGATATACTTGAAAGTATATTGATGAGAATGCATACCAATTTCAGATGATATTCAATGAATTTAATATAGGACTTATCCCAACTACATAATTTACTTTGTGGATATTGTTATAAGTAAATTATGAATAGTTATCCTCAGACTTGAGATACCAGATAAGTGTCATGAATGTAGTGCACTTCTGTGGAACAACTTAACGCTATACGTAACTGGTAGTCATAAGGGTTGTTTCCTGAAGTGTTGCAAAGTTTGTGGGTTATTCTCGTAGTCAAGATAGAATTTGTTCCTTCAAATTTATTTTGGAGTTTAATACTGCTGGGCCCCTCGTAGGGTTTACAAGATGTTTGCGTGGCCACGCCCAAAGTTCTCCCCTGAATATGTTCAGAAGATTTGGTAATCTTGCTCAGTCACTAACAACGAGAAACATAATGGTTGAATAAAGAATGACTTAATTCCATATCTTTATTTAACATGGTATTAGAAACAAAAGGATAATAACAATGCGAAATCATTAAAAGGTTTTTCCAGGAGACCTTACTCGAGTCGTGCTAGAGGCATCGAAGTGTTGCTAGACGCTAACCGATGTGATCACACTATTAAGATATGTCCAAGTGGGAGCTGTTGGTTTAATGGACAAAATATTAATAGATGTGTGTTAGGATCGAACTCGAGACCTATGGGATTGCACGCGTTGCGTATGAGATTTAATTATATCACGAAATATTTATATGGTCGAACTAAGAAAAAGGAGGGGGTTGAGTGTCGAGTTTTGAAACTTAAGGAGGTGATTGCAATGACTTGTTGGACAAGGTTTAATGCTATATATATACACACCCTTTTGGTCTTTGGTCTGATTCGTACGGAATAAGAAAAGATGATCGGCACCTAACTCTTGTATATATCGTACAGTACATTAGAGAAATATCATTCAGTGTACATCATCATACATGCCATGCATGCATGAGATTCTTACTTTTGAATTCTTTCACTGAATTAATGGATCGACAGTATATAGATAAAATAAAAGGGTTTGACCTGAATTATTTTATTTAAAGCTGAACATTGTTTCGTGCTTTAATCGTGACTTGAACTAGCATTCTAATTAAATCGCTAACAATACGCGCGTACATGATCGTAGAGAAATCCTACTTTGGATTTTGGTGATTTACACTATTCGACTTTTTTAAGTCGACTAGCACTCCAACCCTAATTAGGGTTTATCTCAATTGCTAGTTTGTGGATTTGATTCTTGTTCGGCTAGAATCAAGAAAGGTACGCATATTCTTTTATGTTAATTAATTATTCGTTAATACATCCTTTACGCTTCCGCTTGATTACTTTGATGTTTTGTGATTATTTATTTGATTGTCATGTTATATAATTCCAACAGCTTTTAAAGATTATACATTGGAGTGTGCGGATCAAATGTAAGAGTGTGTCAATCAACTCTCTTTTGAAAAAGTTAAACAAGTCCAAACAGTTATGAGTAACTTGATGGTAAGACTATTGAAATATTTATATAATCTATGGTTCTTAACATTTTATACAAAGTTATAAATGTTTTTGTTAGAAATTTGGGTCCTTAGAGCTTAGTTTATGATAACAAGTAGCATTTACGTACACATCTTCTCAAAAAATTATGATTAATTCAACACAACATTTTGCACATTAGAATCACATATTCAAATATATATCAATTAGCAGGACGAACATCTATATTCGTTTTGAAATTTAGTTAAAGCAACATCTCTGCAGAAACCTTATATAAGAAGTCATCTATAACACTTTGAATTAACTTATATTTGTACAAAAGTATACATATGTTGAATGTCGAAGAGATAATTTCAACTTAGTTATAACATTATGTATTTGAATACTATGTGTAACATCGAAAAATAATTTCAATTTATAATTGTAGCAGATGGTCAAACCGACTTAACAGTTGAACAAAGTAGCGTGAAAAGCAACTAGTTTGAGTAAACACTTAAATTGTAGCATGCTTTGCTGTAGATAGTTCGCAATCTTGTATTTACTTTTCAGTTTGTTGGATGGCACAACAAATACTATACTTGCGCAGTTGAGTAGAATGGTGGGAAAGCACAATTCCCATTCAAAGCAGTTGAAAAGGCAAGTGCAAAATGGTCTAAGAAATATGCTTTGAACTTTGAAGACTCAAGCCGGAGAAAAATTGTGTCAAATTCAGCATATAACAGTTTTCCCACATATGCTAACATCAGTAGGTTAAACATTTGTTCTCTTTTTTAGTTTAGTAAAAGCAATGTTATACCCTTTAAAAGCAAGAGACAAAGAAAAAAAAATCCATTCAAACAACTAACATTTGCTGCTTTAACTCCTGTGCGTTTATTGATAATATTTGTCCTCGTATGGAGAGCATTGTTGCTACTTTAACTCTTGTTTCACACAAGAGATCAACTAAGAGTGTTATTGCTAGACTTGTTGTTGCAGCATCGGCTTATTTTATTTGGCAAGAGCGAAACAATCGCATTTTCAAGAAAAGGTCGCACAAGGTTGAGCAGTTAAGAGATGTTATAATATATACGGTTAGGCTCAAGTTAATGTCCCTCTGTTTCAAACATTCTGCAAGTGTTGTGCGTTGCTTGGACCAGTGACAAATTCCAAACTATATTATGACTAATGGCGTGCAAACATCATCAGGGACGGAGCCGGGGGTGTCCCGTGGGTGCCCGTGACACCTATGGATTTTTTCGATATAGTGTTAATTTTAAGAAAAAACATCGATTTTTCCAAAATGCATCTTAAATGACCCCAGTACATAGAATTATATTTTTAGTCTTATTTAGCTAGCATCTTAAGCTCTATTATATTACAGTTATAAAATTTTTGTGCACCCGGCCATATTTGTTCCTGGCTCTGCCCCTGAACATCATCGGTCATTGTATGTTTGGTTATCAATAGGGCTGTTTGGGACGTGCGTGTATAGGGATACATGCACGGGGTTTTCTTTTGTTCTATATTATGTTGAAGGAATTACATAAGGATGTTAAAGGTTTGGCATGTCAAACCTAGTTGGTGTAGTTTTCATGCTTGTTTAGAGCGTTTAAGTTAATATGGTACACAACCATATTCCTTTATACGTTAACGTTATTTTTTGGCGTTAATATATTTACAGGTTAAAATCCTTTACCCAAAAATACAACTAACAGTATGTAAAAAATACATGTAAAATCCTTGAGATGAACATCATGATCCATGTGCATTTCAAAAATTATCACATGTAATACCTCAACAATCAACCTAGTATATGTAAAATATTTATTTCTGTTTACTTCTGATGTGGGACAAAAATTTCACCCACTATAATTTTACAACTCTAATATGTTCAAAGAAATAAATTCCTGATGTATAATTTGTTACTCCTATTTCGATTATTAAACTATATATGAGATGAACTGAAAAAACAGAAAAAACAGGTTTTATAATCAAGTCACATCGTGTTTTGACTAATGGAGTACTTATATGTTGGGCCTATTTTGCTCTTTGATCGGACCATAGTTTAACATCGTATCAAAAACCTTACGTCCGTGTTCCTCTACTTCAGTTTTTCTTTTCTCCTATATTCGAGATCGCATTTTGCTTCTTCTACGGCTAAAAAAAAAGAATTGTGAAATAAGGGTTGATCATTTGATGCAATTCCAATTCAAAGAATCAAAAGGGAATGGAAAATGGTTAGACTAATTAACTTTACAGGCTCAGCTTGAGAATATGTTATGTACAATTCAACACAAACTATTTTTCATAAACCCATTGATAAGAAGTCGTATACCTGTAAAATTCAATATTATTTATTTTCACAAGTATGCATTAGGAGTATTTTGAAGAGAAAGTTTAAAGTGAGGTATAAAAAAAGGTAAACATACGAGATTTTTTATTCAGGCTAAAAGATGAGTTTTTGACTATGTTGTACGCGTCTTGACTTGGATATCATGTGATTGTTGCAAGTCTTTCTCTAGCCACCCCAAAATGTGTACCTAGTAGGCTTTGAACCACAAATCTCTTGTGAGGAGATTAGATACCTTAACACTAGGTCATTATGCGGTAATTTAAAATCAGGTACTTAGACACTATAGAATTATTGAGGTATGGAGAAAAGACAATGTTAAATTGAGTTAGGCCATCCAAAAACATTAAAGTTTACGTCTCTAATATGCTTTTTTTTTCTTTTTTTTTTTGGTTGAAAGGGTTACGTCTCTAATATGTTGAACTGCCGTTGAGCAAATGATTTCATTTTTGAAATCACTAATACATGGGCTTTACATTGTGACGAAGAGTGAAAGTATGAAAATGATAAATAAAATTGAATTAAGTGAAAAATGAATATTATTGAATGATTTTCTACTTATACCCGTAGCACATTATAAAGGGTGACAATATTTTGGCATTTGCCAAAAATGTCAAAAATTATCCTGTGAATCACACAAATGCAATAATGATTCAATTATAAATATTCTGACCCGTTAATTTAGGACATCTTCTACACCCAACCAAACGGTAAATTCAATCTAGTATTAATGAATATTCATATAGTCCTAGATATTTTAACCCGTTATCCAATCTTAATAGACGTGTGTGTTTCACATGGCATTTTTAAGAGTATTTGGCAAAATTTTGTGTTATTGTTAGTCGATCCATTTTGTTTGCAACAATGTAAGATCGCTTTGAGGGCAAACTCAAGCAATATGTTAGCTCTAATCTTGAACTTGTGAACTGTAACTTAACTTTATTATTTATAAAAAAATGATTACTAACAGGTAAAAAGAAAATTACTACTGTTAGACTGTATGTATACATTGAAACTGTGTGTCTTGCTTTATTAATCACCAATATTTGTAGAGTATATAGGAGAGATCAAACCTACCAATAAACCCTAATGGAGCCAAACCCACAAGCCGGGCTTGGGCCACTCTAATCTATTATACCGGCTAATACCCCCCCCCCCCCCCCCCCCCCCCCCCGCGGAGTCTGAGCGGCGAAATCATGAAAGCTCGGACCGGAGAAACTTAAAACAGGAAAGCTATAACTATTTTAGTTGATGAAGACATCCACAGCAAGCGAAAGCAAAGCAAACAAAGAAAGCGGTACTTGTCGAAGAACTTGTAGATTCACCAATGATGTGCATTAGGACATCAAAAGGTTGCACGTTGATTCTAGAAGGAGTAACCTCATGCGTCTTATTGAATGGAGTAACACCATTGATCGAGTTTTAGTTAACTTAAGGTTGAGACTGATCGAGCTTTAGTCGATTTTAAGCGAAAAGAAAAAACGTAAAGTAGTCGAGCTTTAGTTGACTAAAGTTGCAAACAAAGAAAAAAAAATTATAGACCGAAGAGATGTAAAGCAAAGCAAGTGAAGATTATTTTATTTTTTTATTTTTTAATTGAAAAATAACACAAAAGAAAAAGAGAAGTTGGGTCTCATATTTGTTTGTCAACAATGAAGTGATGCAACAGTACCATGACGAAGCTACCATTTAAAATTAGACAACCTAAAAGTAGACGGTTGGAAAAAAAGAAAAAAGAAAAAAAAAATGTATATGTGATATAATAGACGTGGGGTATGATATGAGATTTGTAGTATTATGGATGTGAGGTGTATGATGAAAGCTCGGATTAGAGTGTTGAAGGAGGTGAGATTTTCAGTCCGGTTGTTAAACCGGCTACCATCCGTACTATTCTTAGCCTGGTCGTGTCTCGGCAGTGGCGAGTTCACCAGCTAGACGTTAAGGATGCTTTTCTTAATGGTGATTTATCTGAGACTGTATACATGCACCAGCCACCAGGATTCATTGACCCTCGATACCCTCATCATGTTTGCCTTTTGCAGAGATCATTATATAGACTTAAACAAGCACCTCGTGCTTGGTTTCAGAGGTTTGCAGGTTATGCCATCAGGGCAGGATTTTATCACAGTCAGTGTGACTCTTCGTTATTCATTTACAGACATGGCTCACAGGTTGCTTACCTTCTTATATATGCGGATGACATCATCCTTACAGCTTCCTCTAGTGTTCTTCTTCAACAGGTTATTGCCTCCTTGCACAGAGAGTTTGATATGACTGTTCTCGGGCCACTCAATTATTTTCTTGGTATCTCTGCTGAACGTCATCCTACAGGGTTATTTTTGTCTCAAAGGAAGTATGCTCTCCAACTGCTTAAGCGTGTCCATATGACTCAGTGTAACCCCTCTAAGACACCGGTCGATACGAAATCTAAACTGGGTCCTGAAGGGGTTCCAGTTCAGGATCCCACTTTATATCGTAGTCTTGCTGGTGGTCTACAATATCTCACTTTCACCCGCCCGGATTTATCTTATGCAGTTCAACAGATATGTCTTTACATGCATGATCCACGAGAGCCACATCTAGATGCTCTTAAGCGTATTCTACGCTATGTTCGGGGGACTATAGATCTTGGCTTACATTTATACTCATCGTCCACTACTTTTTTAGTTGGTTATACAGATGCCGATTGGGCGGGTTGCCCCTCTACACGACGATCCACATCAGGTTACTGTGTCTTTCTTGGTGATAATTTATTATCTTGGTCCTCCAAACGGCAACACACTTTCTCCAGATCTAGTGCTGAAGCCGAATACCGGGGGGTTGCTAATGTCGTTGCTGAGACTGCATGGATTCGCAATTTGCTCCAAGAGTTGCATTCTCCTTTATCGTCTGCCACGCTGGTTTATTGTGATAATGTTAGTGCTATCTATCTCTCTGCTAACCCTGTGCAACATCAACGAACGAAACATATTGAGATCGACATACATTTCGTTCATGACTTGGTAACGGCTGCTCAGGTCCGTGTTCTCCATGTGCCATCTCGCTACCAATATGCATATATCTTTACCAAAGGGCTTCCGTCAGCTTTGTTTGAGGAATTTAGATCCAGTTTGAGCGTCCGACCTCCTCCCGCTCAAACTCTGAGGGAGTATTAGTCGACTGATTAGTGTAGACATAGGCCCGTTTAGTATTCTTTGTAATGAGGCCTAATAGAGCCCACTCTCTAGAATAATCCGTGTAATCTATATATTGATTAGTTGTTGATAATGATGAGGCAAGGAATAATCACCTTCAAACAACTACACGGATTTAGAAGAGTATAGCATCGTCTTGTGATGCAATTCCGTTCAAACTTACTTGAAATGTTCAGCATAAGAAATGTTAAGGCCAATTTGACATAAACAACTTTTTTACATCACAACTTTTTTTACATAAAGACACCTAACTATATCACATTATAAACACAATAAATCAATTTCACAATGTTTTAACTAAGAGCAAGTCTCGAGTCAACTGCAATACTTTTTACCCGATAAATTAGTGCTTTTGGTAAAAAAATAATACATAAAAAGTGGAAAGTAAAAGATGATTTGAAAGTATTTACAATTATTGTCAATATTTAAGTCAAATCTTAATCTTAATAAATAAAACAAGTTTAAAAGTAACAACAAAACAAACAGTCAATAATATTTGTTGAGTAAAAAATCTTCTAACAATCTATGAAGTAAATATAACACACATATATATATATATATATATACTTCATAAATTACTAATAGACTAATAATTATGGTGACGATAAGAGTATATATACGTACATTTGTTTCTCTTTCTTCTCGATGTGGGAACAAGTTAACACCCAAAATCAAAATTTACACTTTCTTAATTAGTCGTAAGTAATGATTCATCCTTTATCATTATAACAATTTGTGGATATCATAAGGGAAGTAGTATACATGCTTTGTTATGAAATAAACATCATTCAGTTCTTCTTTGTGTTACTTTATATATATTAATCACCTTGTTTTTCAACAAACCATTAGAGTGCAATAACCATTCCAAAGTCTAATATGATTATGCGATGACAGGTTTCCCCGTTCAACTTTTCCATACAAAAGAAAACCAACTTTGAAGCATTCTTAGCGACAGAAAACACGGTCACATAATCTGTGGAAACCATGTTAACTCTTGCAAGCATTATAGGGACTCGAGCACCAATCCACCTAAGATGTAGTCACACCTTTAGCCCATTCGAAAACCAAGAAAAAGGCACAACTTAATTGGAGCTCATCATTAATAGTTGACAGGTTTGTCACTCTATTGCCGAACTCCTTTTATTTCAGGCACATTAAAAAAGGTATAGCAACGAGCAACATATCGCTTCCAAATGATATGTATATTATTATTGTTGAACTGACTCTGGCCCTTGTGAATAATGATAACGTCTATCGACACGAGGTCAAAGTGACCCATCTTTCACCATATGAAAAAGCTCTCCCATCCGTTCACGACTCTTGAACACAGTAAGAAACAATATTCCAACATTTCGATTTCACCACCACGACGGGGACAAATGATAGAGTCGAGATCCATTCCAAGATTATTTAGCCAATCAAAACGGGAGTCTTTTTCATTCAAGTTCTTGGGATGTTTTTGTTCCATTCAACACAAACATTCTTTTCACATTAAACTTTGATACTGATCAAATACATATGCTCAAAAAACAAAATTTCCGTTTATTTTTTTTAGAGCTACGTTCCTTTATATAAATATGTGCATTGTTTTTAGAGCTACGTTATAACTTGGAGGCGTCCTTTGTGTTATAACAAGGAGACGTCGAAGACGTTTGGCGTAAAAAGCTGTATTTTGCATTAAGTAATGGTTTTTCGTTGTTCCTAAGTGGATGCTTATAAATTGGATGAAAACTCAAACAAGTCAGCAACTTTTGCCTATAAGGTATATAATCATGTCAATACTTTACTTCTATTTCTATTATTTTCCGACACTTTCATGTAAGATTACTCATATATTAAGTGAGAGAAAAGTTCAATATATATCCAAAATTCTAAAAGATATAATGAACCAAAATTAGCCATATATTTTTTTTATCAAAATGAAAAATAAAAAATAAATCCACTTTTGATCAATTTAAAAAAAATATCTCGCAAACCGTTAATCGTTACGCGAAATTAATTCTATCATTGCGACGGCAATTAAATTATCTTTCTATAGTTTTACTTTTTTATATACTTTCGACAAACTTTTTTTTCAAAATTTTTTGCCCAAAAAAATCACATGTGATTCGGAAAAATCACATGTGATCTATTACTTTAAAAATCACATGTGACTTGTGAGTATCATAATTGATTTTACAAATCAAAAAGAAAAAGAAAAAATCACTAGTCATTTCTGAACGCAAATTTTACAAATAAAATAAAATAATAAATCGCAAGTGATTTTTAAAAATCACATGTTTTCTTATACTCATGGTCTATCCTTTGGATTTTTTCAGGTTTTATATGTTGCATGATCATTGATTAGCACTTTGCTTTTATGGTTATGTTATTTTAATAGAATTGAAGATATAATTTAAGATGAATCGAAATAGAATGGTAAACTTATAATTAGAGATGAAGATAGTATATAGATTCCTAAGTAAAATAAAATACTAAAAAGCCATAGTTACTGCCTGGTGAGTGGTGACCAAACAAAATACGGTAAAAAAAAGGCAGGGGCGTTCATTTTAGTGACCATAGTTGTATTATTCCTAAGTAAAATCAAATACTAAAAAGCCATAGTTACTGCATGGTGATCAAACAAAGTACGGTAAAAAAAAGTAGTTGTATGTTTTTTAGTGACCATAATTGCTCCGTCGTTGATCTGTCCTCTTCCCGGCCGGTTGTGACTCGTAGTATATACACACTAAAAAACAAACCACTACAATGCGTTTAAGCAGAAACCTTATCTATATATACTCAAATGTCTATTTCTTTCACTTCGATGTGGGATACAGATTGCACCAACATGTCTTCTAGATTTTCCCTTATATTTAAACTGCTTAAGAAAAGTATGCAAGCACTAAAATGCTATTTACTTTATGATACATTTTTAGAATAAATGTAACACAAGTGATATTGTTCATGAAAATGATTCCAACTAAAAAAATACTCTATAAAATTGACCATAGTTTATTGGCTTTTTTACTTGAGTCTATTTGATCTTACCCTCTTCTCACAATCTCATAAATTTATCAGCTACAAAATTGAGCATAGTTTATTAACCAAATACCATCAAAAGGTTTGGTAGACCAATGTCAAGTCTATTTTATATGTTTCGTAACAATTTATACACCATCATTGTATTTAAAATTCATTTCTACCCTCTTCTCACAATCTCATAAATTTATCACCTCCATCAAACCTACCACCACGTGCATCACCGACGGGTATATAAAGTTATAAACACACATTTCTTAGAGAAAGTATATCAGTAAATCATATGAAAAACAATTTTTTGTTGTTTGGTGTCAAAAAATGGCAGACTACTATATTGGGGCTATTTTACAAGGGCAAATGACAAAAAAATGCATCGAACTTGACACTTTTTATGATTGTGTGTAGCCAACTATTTTTTTTCTTATTGTGTGTACTGAACTTTCAAAATTCGATTATTGTGTGTATTTTGTGACCATTTTACCCTTAATTTTTTCAAATTTCGAAGGGTAAAATGGTCATTTTACATGGCAGAATAGTCACAAAATACACATAATGATCGAAATTTGAAAGTTCAGTACATACAATAAGAAAAAAAATAGTTGGCTACACACAATCACATAAAGTGTCAAGTTCGATGCATTTTTTTGTCATTTGCCCATTTTACAAAACAAAAAAAAGACCCGCAAAGTAAAATAGTGTGTTTTCTCATACTCATGCTGTTAAAACAGTATGTAAGTACCAACATGATATTCACTTTATAAGTAGCATAGAAAATGCATTATCCAAACGCACGTATATATTTTAGTGTAAATTACACCGTTCAACCTTGTAATTTGCGTTGACCACAGTCGTTCGTCCTTTGACAAAAAAAGTTGTACCGTCCATCCTTAAGTGGCAAACGTTATGCATCGTTTGTCTCTCCATCCAACTGGCCCCACCAAATCCCACTAACATGTGTTAACTCACTTAACCCATGAGGGCATATCCGTCATTTCCAAACCCCCCTCCTTTTCCCGCCTATATTTCTTACCCTAAATACTTAAACATATTTATTTACCCCCACCCACCCACATAAACCTATCTCTAATCCTGCTTCCACCACCATTTTCAAAACAAAGGGTTTTCTCAAATCAAATCAAATCTAATCATGGTTAGATGTCCTCGTTGTCAATCAGTTGCAGTTATGAAAACATCATGGACAAATAGAAACCTAGGTCGAAGGTTTTAAGCTTGTTCCCAAATTGTATGTGTTGATGGTTTTACTTTGTAATTGAACAATATATTGTGTTAATCTTCAAATCAGTTAAGTATTTGTTGTTTAATTTTGTTTTACAGGATTGTAATAGATTTATTGATTGGGTGGACCCAGAAATGTGTCATTGTTCAATGGTAATTATACCCAGTTTATTAAGGTCTTTGAACAACTATCAAGCAATGCTACAAAATATGGAGCAAGAAAGATCAACATTGAAGAAGTATCTTATGGTTTCATGTATTTTGCTTTTTGTGTCTGTTATATACAGCATATTGACCTAGCAGTATAGTATTTGGGTGTTAAATGTTAGATGTATTTTGGGTGTTTAATGTTAGATGTATTTTGGGACCATGATGTATGTCCATTGTAATGAAAGAAAGTTCTTGTAATGAATGGAAACTATGGGATGAAAGCAAGATGTATTTTGATGTTAGATGTACCTTTTCATCCAATAACATATTAAGTTTTAACCCATTACTATAATCCGTTTTGACTTATTACCAAATTAAAGTCAACAGAAATGGGTACATTTGGATGACTTACCAAATTAAAGGAATGGGTACATTTGGGTGAGTTAAAGGAATGGGTACATTTGGCTGATTTGGGTGAGTTACCAGATTAAAGGAATGGGTACATTTGGGTGAGTTAAAGGAATGGGTACATTTTGGCTGAGTTACCAAATTAAAGTCAAAGGAATGGGTACATTTGGGTGAGTTACCAAATTAAAGTAAAAGGAATGGGTATATTTGGGTGATTGTATTACCAGTTACCAAAATAACATACCATTAATCAATCAAACCAGTTACCAAAATAACATACATTAATAGTCAAACAAATTAAAGTCAAAAGCAACCATACCATTAATCAATCAAGTTTCAAGGCATATAATGCCATAAACATCCAAAACAACTTAATTGATATTGTGCATAACTTAGTGAACCCTAAACAAACACAGACATAACAGACAGTTCAACTACACAAACATAGACATACTAGACACAATCATAACAGACATTTAAATAAACAAACACAGACATAACAGACAGTTCAACCTAACACAACCACTTTCTTCCTTGGTGTTGTCTTCTTTTTTGCACCATCTTCTGTTGCTGGTGCCTTCCCCTTATCTTGTTTTGTTGCAGAGCTTGCAGGTTGACTACCTAATCTTTTCTTTGATTGTGAATCTGTAGGAGTATCAACATCTAAATCCACACCTTTGCTTGCAATTTTCCTCTTATTTGACTTTGGCATTCTTGGTCCAGTACAGGTTCTTTGACCTCTTATCCCACATTTGTCACAAGTTACAGTCTTGTGCCCTCTTGAAAGCTTACCATCCTTCACTATCTTGAAATCCTTTTCAGTCATTGACTTTTTCCTTTCTTTCCTTGGTCTTCCAACTTGTGGATTATGTTTTGGTGGCAACAAACAAGTTGGAACATTGCACTTGGGCCAATGGACAAGACCTCTGATTGGTTTTATGTGTAAAGAATAGACTTTCTTCCAAGTCTCTAACCTATAGCATCGATGTACCCATTCCTCTCGTAAGCCAACCTCTTGATGATTAAGTGTCATGTTCCAATTTGTTGCAACAATATGTTTGCAAAGAATTCATGTCAATTCCCAACTTCTACAAGTATGTTTTTACCTCCTAAGATTAAGTTTTTTTGACTTTGGAAATTAACACAACCCATGGACATTTATTATCATCCAACTGTTTCTGTCTATTAGGTTTACCCCCATTAATGAGCCTCTCCTTAGTCACTTTTCTTTTTGTTGAGCTAGGGTACCCATTGGCTCTAGCAACTTTCTCCTTGGTTCATTTAAGTTTTGATTGGGTAGACTGACTTGGCCCTTTTTCACCCTGACTTGGCCTTTTTTCACCCTGAGTTGGCCCTTTTTCTTGACTTGGCCAGGTAGCCTGAGTTAGCCCACAATCATTGTCTTCACCAGTATAACACCTTTGCATACCGCCCTCACTCTCTCATTGTCATTCTTTTCCATTCTTATTTTTCTCCTAGTCTCAACTGAATGCTCCTTAGTGTACTCCTTTACCTTTTCTCTATTCGGAAATTTTTGACCCACATAGAAATATGTCTTGTAAATTTTCTGAGTATCATGTGCTTGTTTCCTTAATTGCTTCAACTTCTTTTTCCTTAAGCTACTACCTTTACTGTCACTACCTGATCCACTCTCAAAATATTCATTTTCTAATTCATTGACATCATCTCCATCTGCTGCTTCATCTTAAATCTCAACTGCTTCCCTATCTCCACACCCCACAAACTCCACAGTCTCATCAATAGTGTAGTTAAAGTCCCTCATGTCAACATCTACCTCATCTGCATTATTATTCTCATCTACTATGAAATCACTATCTTGACTATCATCATCTCCTCGACTATCATCCTCAGTTTCACCCTCTGTTTCACCTTCAACTTCACTTTCAACATTCTCATTAGGATTACCTATTCCAACCTCATGATTTGTTTTAAAATTCTCACTAGGATTTGTTTCAACCTTAGGATTTGTTTCAACTTTCAATGGTGGTGATATAATGTCCAATCAGCAAATGGGTCACAGTTAGGATCTTGTGACTCTAAATATGGATCATAAGAAGAGTAAAAATCATTTACAAACTGACTAGTGACTTGAGAAGACTCATCATTAGCAACTACACTACTTTGCCCTTGGTGTTTACCACTGCTTTGACCTATACCTTTACCTACACACCCTTCATTGACATCCAAAACTAGTTTCTTAGCCACTGGGGTAATCCCTGCCTTTGATATTATTGGTTCGTTTAACTCTTCTATTACAAGTTTTTTATGCTTTGGTTGTATGTAAATGTCAGGATTCCTTTCATGCTCAACTTATACATCAACTAGCTTAAGACCTTCCATCACATACTTACCTAATAACTGAACATCTTTGTCACTTGCTAAAGGCTCTAGTCCATTGTCTAAATGATAATTAGGTTTCAAGATATGGTAAAACATCAACCTATGACCATCATGACCTAAGTCTTATAGCATGGAATCAATTTCATGGATAGAAAACTGATCACTGTCTATCAAATCCACAAAAGTAATCTTACCATTCTTGTATATCATGTTGGGTGAATTCGTGAAAAAACCACCATGATTAAGCTTGATGGAAAACAGAGTAGAGTTTGTATCTGCAAATAATTAAAGGAATCAATCAGACAAGGGTTTTAGACATTAAAACACCAAACAAAATATTGCAAACCCAAAAAGACATACTAAATTTCAATAATAATGATTAAAAACCTACGACACTTAACAACATTGTCAAAAAAAACTAAAAACAAATACTTACGATACATTCAATAGGGATCTCGATCAAGAACATCATTTGCTCTAATTTCATACAATGGGGCCACCATGTGATTCTTTGCGAAGTATCAATACAAATATTACTGAGTTTCTCACAATTGAATTGGGGAAGAAGAAGATTAAAACTTGGGTTAGTGTGTGCAAAAGGTTTTACACTTTGGGGATTAATCACGACTGACAGGGTAGATGGGGTTTAACAAATGCTACTTACTTGGGAATTGACGGATATACCCCTTTAAAAACCTTAGTTAACGCATGTTAGTGGGATTTGGTGGGGCCAGTTGGATGGAGGGACAAATGATGCATAACGTTTGCCACTTAAGGATGGACGGTGCAACTTTTTTGGTCAAAGGATGAACGGTTGCGGTCAACGTAAACCACAAGGACGAACGGTGTAATTTACTCTTACTTAGCTTATGATACTGTATATTTTAGAATAAACGTAACACAAGTGATGTTGTTCATGAAGATGATTCCATGTAAGGAAATAAATCATAGTCGTGCAAGCTTAGTCTAATGCAATACTCTGATGAACCCGTTTGACCTAAAAAGTCAAACGTAAATGTTTTTGGATGAGAGAAAGTATATATATATATATATATAATCTAGATCAAATAAGATCAAACTTAAAGTTGTTAAAATGAGATCGAACTAAAATTTGACAAGAGATATTCTCCTTACAATAAAAATAATTTTTTTATTTACTACAACTAAAATTGTTAAAGTTTCGATAGATTTCTTTTTAAAATTTACGAAACCTAGGTGATACACTTGATTAGAAGTTTAATGTGTATCAGGTTTTTGTATGTGTATCAGGTTTTGGAATATTTATTAGTGTAATGTGTATCAGGTGTATCACTAATCCAAACTCATGTATCATTTGGTTATTAATTGCTAAAATGTTAATTTGTTTTAAATTATTTTTTTTTGTGTATGATTGCTAAAATTGTTATTTATAAATGTTTTAGTGGTTTTTTTAATTTGATCTTATTTTTACAACTTTAAGGTTGATCTCACATTAACCCTCCCATATATATATATATATATATATATATATATATATATATATATATATATATATATATATATATATATATATATATATATATATATATATATATATATATATATATATTTGTTTAATTATTCTTTGTGCTTGTTATTTGGTTGCACGAGATATGAACCATTGGAATTTGATTTAGCATGGGCTAGAAAGCCGAATCCTTAAGTTTATTTCTTACAACTGTAATGATAAATTCTATTTTGTCAAGGGAATTAGGACAAAAACAGAGTTCTAACTTTTGGTAAGGGAATTCTATCTGTGTAAGTTTAAGGCAACGCAAACTGTGAACATTCACCTTTCTCATTTACAACAAAAGGAGCAAAAATATAAATTCCGACATTCCTTACATTGAACATGCAAGATACCTGGCAAGATACATGTTCATCATATGAAGTTTGCAGCCATGTTAATGATATTAAAAGACAAAGTCGTAAACCATAATTAGCATATTAGTAAGTCCCAACATGCCTATTGAAAACTGCTTATATTACCCCAAGATAAGAGGATAATCAGGAGCAGCAACAGCTTATGTGCCTAAAAATAAGAATAAGCATGAAAAAAAATAAGAAATCCCAAATACCATCTATATTACTATTAAAAGTAATTGTTGGAATCCTAATTAGGGGGTGTTGCGATGTGCGTATGGATTATTGTGACTTCAAGAATAGGAATGAAAATGGGATAATAAAGTGCATAAAAGCATTGTGTTGGGATTTAATACTCATAACAATTATATAAAATCAAATAACATCATCAAAGCATGCAGCGGAAGTAAATAGGAATAATATATGTAAGTAATTAACCGAATAAGAAAACGCGTACCTTTTAGCAATTCAAGAATCAAACGGTAGTTAGAACAAGAACCAAAACCCAAAACCCTAACTTTAGGGTTTATACAATTCGACCTAACCAAGAAGTCGACCACCAAGATTCACAAGCACAAGCGTACTTGTTCTTCGTTCTTGTACACACGTACTATTAGCGATTTGATGTGAAAAGCTAGTTTCTTGAATCACAAATAAAACCAAACACTTAATCTTGAGTTAAACAAATCAAAACCCTTATGGTGATGGGTGTTCGACCGGCCACACAAGAAAGAGGAGAGGAGGAGAGAAATTAGGTTATCAAAGTGATCCAAGGTTAGTCAATAATGAATACATTGATTTGTATTTATAGTTAACATAGCTTGGAGTACAAGTTTGAATGGGTTTGGGTTTGGGAAGCCCCAACCGATCGGCCATATCAACCCAAAGGGGTTCTAGATCTTTCCTGACTTATAATTTCATCTCTAGTCCTCGTAGTTTATATTTAACGACCGTTAACCAAACCTCGTTAATTATTTAACTATCGTTATGTTTTATTTCGTGACTAATAATTAATAATAACATTTTATATATTAATTATTAACATCAACTCTCATACGTAATGTGTGCAATCCCGAAGTCTCGAGTTCGAATCCGGACATACGTATATTTAAATATCCATAAAACCTTTCAGCTCCCACTTGGATATTACTAAATACAATAATGACATTGGTTAGTCTAGCTTTAACACGCCAATGCCCCCAGATTGAATTGAGTATAGTATCCTGGAAAAAACCATTTAATGATTCATCATTTTTACTTATCCTTTTGTTACTAATACTACATTAACTATGAATATGGATCAAGTCATTTCAAAAGTTAATATTCTATTTCTCGTTGTATTTGATTGAACAAGATTACCAAATCATCTGAACGTATTCCAGATAGATCTTGGGTATGGCCATACAAACATCTTGTCAACCCTACGAGGGGCCCAAATATAGTATTATGCTTTGAAACAAATTTAAAGGAACAAATTCTCTTGACTACAAACATAACTCATGAACTTTGTAACACTTCTGAAAATAGCCCTTATAACTACCAGTTACGGATAGCGTTAGACTATCTTACACAAATGCACTACATTCATATCAGTTATCTACCAAAACACTTCATGATATACTTAATGACAAAGATCTATAAAGTATCATCATGTAAAGTTGGGATGAGTCCTATATTCAATTCATTGAATATCATGTGAATCTGGTATGTCCCACGCATCAATATACTTTAAAAGTATATTCTACCAAAACTCAGATTTGTCTTAATTCAATGACATTCCCACATCATTGATCGACAACGGACTATTTAGAATAACATAAGTTATTCACGGATTAAACATGCAAATATAGGATAAAATATTAAGAAAATGAAAATAAACATAACCAATATTTTATTTCATTTAAATAATATTTGTTCAAAACATCCCTTATCCAAATACTAAATAGATCAATGCATGATAATACTTGTTAATGAATTATGTCTCAAGTAATGACAATCATACTTGTTGACAAGGCATAATTTCAACTAACTTTGATCTATCGGAATTTTGAGAATACTTATCTTAAGAATTCAACTAGTGAAGTTCTTGTATGTGTGCATTCAAAATATCTTGATATTGCCACATAATATTTCATAAAGTGTGTGACATCCTCAAGCACCAATTTATGACAATCAAACTTTCAAACATTTTTAAAGTTTATAGTATTCTTATGCTTTATTGTATAATGCAACTATGCTCTTAGTTGAGCACAACTAGTTCACATGGCCATTTACAAGGATGAACTCCTCCCATGACTAGTATTGAGTGTCATCTCAATTAAACCAGCATCATTGTATACAAACAACAATATGCTCTTTAAAATCTCCGTAAACTTCAATATCTATAGTGTAATGTTTGATGCCTTCCAAACTTTCAAGTTTGTTGGCTATGACAATTACGCGACAATTGTTGTATTGCTCATCCATAGAATTTTGAGAGCAAATCCAGGTTGAGGAATGTAATTCTAAATTCAAATATATTCCATTTGAATATTCATTACACTAGTTATCTAATAACTTCATTAGATATCAATGTTGTCAAATCATCTTGCATTCAAGCATGATACAACAATAACATGATGTACATGAAAATCCTTGTGTCAAACTAAGATTTCATTCATGTTCTACATATCTATTTTCCAAATGATATATCATATTCTATTAGACTCATTTATTTAATACCACACATATTTATTAATAATAAACATATATTCCAAGGTTGTATGTCTTATTTTCTAAATCTTTCATGTGAAGTTCCATTCCAAACTAAAACTTAACATTTAGCTTAGATGGAATGTTACTACCCACAACATATAAGATTTAAAGAAAATGAACACAATACTCCCACTAGCTTTCAGGAATACTTAGAAATTATCTTATTTTAATTTTTAAACCAAAACTTTGATTTAATAGTTAAACATAAGAATCATCTCCTAGATGCATGCATATATCCATTCATGGATTCTTGCAATTTGTACATTTTCAAAGATTATGTGAATTCATAAAACTCATTTGTATTACTTATCGTCCTCACAAAAGCAATCACACAAGAAAGAGTTTTAATATCCAATTGTCATTTTTCATATCAATGAAAATAAGTATGATAATTATAATCATTATATATTTAATGTGCCAAGGAAAGAATATTCAATCACAGTTAATTGCTTAAGTGTGATTAATAATCTTGTCACAAGTCATGCATTAAACACATGTACAATATTGTCCATATGATTTCTACCCAAAGAATTTAAACCGCTAGGGTTTTCCTTCCTTTGAAGAAACTCATCTTTATTAAGATAAACCAAGTTTACAAAGTTGATTATCTCTTTGGACAGCATCTTAACATTCATAGTATGAATAATTTACCACAATTCAATATTAGGTAATGTATCATTATGATTAACAGGTTTACAATGATCCTGTAATTCATATTTCTCATCATATCAAATATTTGAGATATCCTTGCGGATCTATGAATGAGAATTCCATCATTTTGAGGTATATCATATTTGACCTCATCATGATATTCACTAGTGTATTTTAGAAGATTATGTGTTTTGTAATTGTAATTTAATCTCTTCAAGATCTAAACAAAACTCCCACTTGCTTTTGTAATTTAAAGACTATCTATAAATACTTCAGCAAGTAGAACAACACCAAATTGTTTTCTTTTGGGATATTACAAAAACACATTGACAGTTCGTAAATCTTGTTCGTTAATAACCTACTCCATAAGTAGTTTTAACAATTCAAAACTTCAGTATAAGACTCAATGTGATTCATCACATTCCATACTAAAATGGTGTCTTATTAATCTTCTAGGTTTGAGTTTATTAAGTATATCCAATCAATACTCAATTTTCTAACCTTGATAAATTTTGGAAGAAAAGAAGATATAGTTATCTTGAATCAAACAATGTAACAAATGTTTGATTCTTCTAACTGAACATTCCATATACATACAGTATTTCATTAGAATTAATATTGTAAGACAATCTAACAATATGTAAGATAAACATATTCCTTTTGGCTTACCTATTTACCAATTAAATCATCTTAATGGTAAAATAAAATTCCAAGCCAATTGCATGCTTTATAACTCAAGTACTTTTGATCAAGTCACTTCATGTCCATGTCTCAACTAGAAAACATAAACAGTTATAATCTCATTATACGTTATAAGTCATTTACCAATGACTTTATGTCTTAATAAGAAGACATAACAAGTTAACGTATTACTTTATATTATATGTCTTGTAATAATGAAAGACTTCATGTTTGTGACTTTACAAAGAAACACATAAACATTTATAATTTAAAGTAATTATGAACACCACATCATGGTTTCAATTAATTTATTTTTAAGTTAATATACTACTCTATCTATTTATGTCATTCTAAAAATACATAAATATTTAAGATAGTATTACTTTATTTAATTATGTCATTCCATGAAGTGTCCAACTTAAGAAACTGTAAAAGCATCCACGCCCGATCCCACGACAAGTGGAGATTTACCTTGAGATTACAATATAGCCAAGATCTCACTTAAACTAAAATGTAACTTCAAGTGTTTCTATGATTTGAATGACATAAGACATAAAAGTAGTCTATGTTATAATCTTGACACATGTTCTAAACAAGTGAATCTTATTAGAACGTTAATCTCTTACTTCAAGAGAATCCATTAATCATATTTGTATGTGTTGTTCCTTTGCACACAATAAATACTTCTCTCACTTGTGCATAGAACAACATCATATAGATAAACACCATGACATTCCTTTGTTTATGTGAGCAATATGATAGTGTCGTAGATATTTAAGCATTACAAGTAGATGTAGGACCACTTAATTATCAAGGAAACATTCATAACTATCCTTCAGAATATGAATGTCTATATTTTTGAACGTAATATATTATTTCAAGAAAATCTAGAACTCCCACTGAATGAGACAACGTTACAATAATGTCTTATTCAGTAATACACCACAATACTCCCAATGGATTTGACAACATTGTAAGTGTTTCATTAACCAGTGAAAATAGCGTGCTATTACGTTACTACCCCTTTGTAAGACCATTCGTAACAATTACTTAGGTACTAAAAGAGTGTATTCTACTCAGTAGATGATGGATTATCCATCAATGCTATTAACTTGAAAAATTGAGCATGCAATTTCTTCCATAATAGGTCTACTATCCCCACAATGGTGTATAGCACCTTTAATTGGTCAAAGCAAAACAACTAGATAAACTATACTAGTTTGTCTTTTACCAATTTTGCGGTAATTAGTCTAGCTTCTAATTTAATAACTCATAAAATGTCAAACATGTTTTCTAGTTGACCAAAATGTCATATAAGAATTCAATCACCAACAGAGGGTAATGAAATCTCTTAAGGAAAATATGGTGTGCAATTTTCTTAACTATTAAAGTTGCTATGAGTTATATTAGAATTTAGACAATTCTAATGTTCCTAACATACCTTTCTCAATCATGAAAAGGAATAGGATTGAGTCACACTCTTATTCCATGGAAAAGAGTTTATGTTTGTCTTTTAGTAAATTTTTCTTGATCAAACATTCGTTTGAAAACAGAACTAGATCAATTTACCAAAGCCCAAACTACGTTTACGGTTTAATGTTGCATTAATATAATCAAAAGAATTAACAAAATTCAATTTTTAGTATTTTCGATAATTAAATCTTTCAAGAAAATAAAATACCCTTGGTCAATATTCATATTAACCATAGAATTTTCCTTGAATCTAGGACCCTCATTATCATAGTTTCACCACATCAGTTGATCTGCTAGTGATGAAAGTATAGAATAGGTAATTGTCGAAGAACAATAATTGACAAACAAGTTTGCAATTCCTAGAAAATATGGGATTTACAATTTTGCCAAACAATTATGTAAAATGTAAGCATGTTTTATCCCATCTTATGCCTTAAGTTATAGGTCTCACTAACTAACTTAATTAAGTTGTCTAATTTAGAAACTGCAAATAATTAAGCTGAGGTCTCACACAACAAAATAATTCACCTTGTTATTGTAATCTAGATCAAGGTCTCACATAACTAAATTACAACTTCAAGTGTTTCATATCATTAGATGGCATAAACTTAAATTTAAAGGGTACAATTTTTGACGTGTAATCAAAATTTATGTATAACGAAGCATGCATACAACTTTATAACATAATATTTTCGAAAACCTTACATAAGATTTTAATTGCTAAAATTAAATTCTTCAAAGTTTTAATCGATGCGTTGAGAAACTTACAACTTTGCACTAAGATGCTTCGTACATAGAATGGTTATACTAGGTAGCTCCAATCGAACTCACAGGGGGCAGAGGACAAGGTAAGCCCAAAGTATAACCTTAGACATCCATTCAATGCGACTGTGCGCACTTCTTAATTAACCCCTTTATAGTTTGTTCTAGTGGGTGAGCCGTTCTAACCATTTAGTATAGTCGCATCAATCGATTAAAAGTTCAAGAATAATTCTTAGATAACAAATCAGTTTCACCATTATTTAGTCCATTTAATTTTCTATTCATAAAAACCCTTTTTGCTTACTAACATGTCAAAACAATATATAAACAAAAAAGCATTTTAATAAAAATTAAACACACTCAAATAATATATACATATAACTAAAAAATTTAACATATGTAAAAACAATTAGCCACATGCATAATTATTTCGATAAACTCTAATAAACAATTCTAGGCGTAAATAAATGCATACATTAACTAGGGCTTTCAACTACAAGGTAGATGAGCCACATACATCGACAAGTCGATTGCGTAAGCCAAAGTTAATAATATACCAATTAGCACGTAACGAATTTTTATTAGTTATAATTGAAGTCTTCCCCAATTTAATAATTATCAAATAAATAGAACATGTGTGTATCAACTAAACAATTTATAGCATAACAATACTCAATGGCAAAACATGCATGTTCCACCATGGATTCCGCATAACAATTATCACTCAAGATACGCATATTACATGGCACATAACAACTATTCATTAATTAACCACATAAAATTAGCATGCAATCCTAGGGTTTCTACAAGTTTTACAAAATTAAAACCTAATTAAATAAAATTAAGGGTAATCGACCCTATATAAATAAAATTAGGGTTTCGAATTCAAAACCCTAAAAACCATAAAAAGCATGCATATAATCATAAAGATTCAATTTTTATGTGTTTCGGTAATTAATTACATCATATTAACGGCTCGTGATGCCACTGTTGGGATTTAATACTCATAACAATTATATAAAATCAAATAACATCATCAAAGCATGCAGCGGAAGTAAATAAGAATAATATATGTAAGTAATTAACCGAATAAGAAAACGCGTACCTTTTAGCAATTCAAGAATCAAACGGTAATTAGAACAAGAACCAAAACCCAAAACCCTAACTTTAGGGTTTATACAATTCGACCTAACCAAGAAGTCGACCACCAAGATTCACAAGCACAAGCGTACTTGTTCTTCGTTCTTGTACACACGTACTATTAGCGATTTGATGTGAAAAGCTAGTTTCTTGAATCACAAATAAAACCAAACACTTAATCTTGAGTTAAACAAATCGAAACCCTTATGGTGATGGGTGTTCAACCGGCCACACAAGAAAGAGGAGAGGAGGAGAGAAATTAGGTTATCAAAGTGATCCAAGGTTAGTCAATAATGAATACATTGATTTGTATTTATAGTTAACATAACTTGGAGTACAAGTTTGAATGGGTTTGGGTTTGGGAAGCCCCAACCGATCGGCCATATCACCCCAAAGGGGTTCTAGATCTTTCCCGACTTATAATTTCATCTCTAGTCCTCGTAGTTTATATTTAACGACCGTTAACCAAACCTCGTTAATTATTTAACTATCGTTATGTTTTATTTCGTGACTAATAATTAATAATAACATTTTATATATTAATTATTAACATCAACTCTCATACGTAATGTGTGCAATCCCGAAGTCTCGAGTTCGAATCCGGACATACGTATATTTAAATATCCATAAAACCTTTCACATTGAACAGATAAATAAATCAACATTGCTTCCAATAATATGGCTATTATGTTGCTTTGGATGATATGGTTGTATACAGATGCATGTCCAAAGTGATTTCGTGACTACCGCGGCTTTAATTTCAAGTGTTTGGTTAAAGCCTTATATAATTTATTTAGATGGTAAATACCCCGTGCCAAATAACTTTTTTTTTTTAAAGTTAACTATTATTCACACCAACCCAACCAACGCCAACTAGCGAAGGGGCAACTAGAAACACAACACAATTACATCACTTCGAACTTACACCACTTATCCCATCTAAGACTAGAATTCCCTCCTCGGTTTTTATAGCACAAGAAACCGAAACCCATTATGTCTAAAATAATACTTTTAACAACAATGGATTTGTTATCGAACTTCTTCGAATTCCTAACTTTCCAAATAGACCAACATGTAATAAAGATGACCCCTTTAATAACTTTCCTTTTCTTCTTGTCCATACTTCCCCACCTATGCCAAATAACTATTGCCCCTCTTGCATTTGCGTGGTGAGTTGTGTGAGTTGTTATGTGGGGTATATTTGAGTAAAGAAGTTGGTTGTGGAGAGTGAAATTGACGTGTCACTAAATGTTTTATAAAAAACAATTTACTCCATAAATCACAACTACTCTAACTAAAATATTACACATATAGGGGTCTTAGCGGGATATAATCGGGTGTAACCGGATATGATCGGGTCTAGCTGAATAACCGGGTCTAGCCAGACTAACCGGGGTCTTAGCCGGGTCTAAGCGGAATAAACTGGTCTTGGCGGGGTCTAGCCGGAATAACCGGGTTTTGGCCCAGGTACGGAGCCAGAAAGTTTTTGTCGAGGGGGCAAAATATGATAATTTTTAGAAACTACACTAAAAATTGGTTCGTTTTTTTTGGGGGGGGGGGGGGAGGGCAAATTACAAAAATAGTCAAAAAAATTTGAAAACTTACACTGCCATTTTTTTGGCCAAGGGGTCACATGACCCCTCGAAACCTCCTTTATCTCCGCCTCTATTTTGGCCGGGTCTAACTGGAATAACCGGGTCTTGGCAGGGTCTAGCCGGAATAACCGGGTCTTGGCCCGGTCCAACCAAAATAACCGGGTCTTTGCCGGGTCAACCGTAATAACCGTGTATTGGCCGGAATAACCGGGTATTGGCCGGGTCTAGCCGGAATAACCGGGTCTTGGCCGGGTCTAACCGAAATAACCGTGTCTTGGCCGGGTGTAGCCGGAATAACCGGGTCTTGGTCGGAATAACCGGGTCTTGGCTGGGTCTAACCGGAATAGCCGGGTCTTGGTCGGGTCTAACCGGAATAACCGGGTCTAGCAGAAATAACCGGGTATTGGCCGAGTCTAACCGGAATAACCGGGTATTGGTCGGGTCTAGCCGGAATAACCGGGTCTTGGTCGGGTCTAACCGAAATAACCGTGTCTTTGATGGGTCTAACCGGAATAACCGTGTTTTGTCCGGAATAACCGGGTCTTGGCCGGGTCTAACCGGAATAGCAGGATATAAGCACAGCCAAAAGTTGCATAATAAGCAGAGCCATAAAAGCTTGAGCCTGATCTGATTTGTAAATGTTTTTGGGTTTACGGTTGTCTAAACAAAGACTAAGAAAAACGAAGTTTAACAAAGGAACATTCTTTTTAGAGTGAATTACGTCATTCGTCCGTGTGATTTAACCCAAATCCCTAATAAGTCCTTAATCTTTTTTCTTGCATATAACGTCTTTATTTTGAAACCTTTTAACAACGTTCTTTCTTATCTTGGATGTTCGTTAAATCCTACCGTTAAAGCCCCTCGTGTGCAAGGACGAACGTTATTACAAGGTTTCAAAATAAGGACGGTTTATGCAAGAAAAAAAAATCAGGAGCGGTAGTAGGGATTTGGGCTAAATCACAGAAACTAACGTTGTATTTTACTCTTCTTATCTGGAGATGAAGTTTTAAATAAAGTATAAACTGTTAAAATATGGTTAGGAATATTTTACCACGAATGTTGACGTACCTAAATGGTATAAGCCAAATGGATGAGTAAGGTCAAAGCAGTTGCGGGTCTAGTGGGCTCGGGTCATTTTGTTATAAAAAAATGATTTTTAATTTATTTATTTATTTATTTATGAATTAGTTAACTACGTAAAACCTTTGACGATGACAAGTCTCAGCCAAAGGTATTGTGGGTCCCAGGTGCATAACTTTGATTGAGAAAAAACCTGGGCCTCACTTGTCATCGCCAAAATTCGAAAGAGTCGTCGCCAAATGGTTTCACTACCAGGTTTTAAAGAGGACCTTTTGGAGCGAACAAGTCTTGGCCAAAAGTATATAGCGAGAACTTGTCCGCTCCAAAAGGCTCAAAAAGTTCTCTCTGAAGGCACCAAATATTGTAGCGAAGCTCTAGAAATTTCAAAATATTACGAAAGAAATAATCCATCCTTAATAGTTATAGTAGCTCATGAATAATCCACTATTCATGTTTTATTACTTTACATATCTAATCAGTAATCACCTTGTTTTTTTGACAATTTACAAAACTGAGAGTAGTTAGTTGCAGGGGCGGACCTTTATGAGGGCAGGGAGGGTCCCGGCCCCCCCCAAAATTTACGACACCTAATGTAAATATTATAGGTTTTAGGGCACATAACAATTATTCATTAATTAACCACATAAAATTAGCATGCAATCCTAGGGTTTCTACAAGTTTTACAAAATTAAAACCTAATTAAATAAAATTAAGGTAATCGACCCTATATAAATAAAATTAGGGTTTCGAATTCAAAACCCTAGAAACCATAAAAATCATGCATATAATCATAAAGATTCAATTTTTATGTGTTTCGGTAATTAATTACATCATATTAACGGCTCGTGATGCCACTATTGGGATTTAATAGTCATAACAATTATATAAAATCAAATAACATCATCAAACCATGCAGCAGAAGTAAATAAGAATAATATATGTAAGTAATTAACCGAATAAGAAAACGCGTACCTTTTAGCAATTCAAGAATCAAACGGTAATTAGAACAAGAACCAAAACCCAAAACCATAACTTTAGGGTTTATACAATTCGACCTAACCAAGAAGTCGACCACCAAGATTCACAAGCACAAGCGTACTTGTTCTTCGTTCTTGTACACACGTACTATTAGCGATTTGATGTGAAAAGCTAGTTTCTTGAATCACAAATAAAACCAAACACTTAATCTTGAGTTAAACAAATCGAAAACCTTATGGTGATGGGTGTTCGACCGGCCACACAAGAAAGAGGAGAGGAGGAGAGAAATTAGGTTATCAAAGTGATCCAAGGTTAGTCAATAATGAATACATTGATTTGTATTTATAGTTAACATAACTTGGAGTACAAGTTTGAATGGGTTTGGGTTTGGGAAGCCCCAACCGATCGGCCATATCAACCCAAAGGGGTTCTAGATCTTTCCCGACTTATAATTTCATCTCTAGTCCTCGTAGTTTATATTTAACGACCGTTAACCAAACCTCGTTAATTATTTAACTATCGTTATGTTTTATTTCGTGACTAATAATTAATAATAACATTTTATATATTAATTATTAACATCAACTCTCATACGTAATGTGTGCAATCCCGAAGTCTCGAGTTCGAATCCGGACATACGTATATTTAAATATCCATAAAACCTTTCACATTGAACAAATAAATAAATCAACATTACTTCCAATAATATGGCTATTATGTTGCTTTGGATGATATGGTTGTATACAGATGCATGTCCAAAGTGATTTCGTGACTACCGCGGCTTTAATTTCAAGTGTTTGGTTAAAGCCTTATATAATTTATTTAGATGGTAAATACCCCGTGCCAAATAACTTTTTTTTTTTTTTTGAAAGTTAACTATTATTCACACCAACCCAACCAACGCCAACTAGCGAAGGGGCAACTAGAAACACAACACAATTACATCACTTCGAACTTACACCACTTATCCCATCTAAGACTAGAATTCCCCCCTCGGTTTTTATAGCACAAGAAACCGAAACCCATTATGTCTAAAATAATACTTTTAACAACAATAGATTTGTTATCGAACTTCTTCGAATTCCTAGCTTTCCAAATAGACCAACGTGTAATAAAGATGACCCCTTTAATAACTTTCCTTTTCTTCTTGTCCATAATTCCCCACCTATGCCAAATAACTATTGCCCCTCTTGCATTTGCGTGGTGAGTTGTGTGAGTTGTTATGTGGGGTATATTTGAGTAAAGAAGTTGGTTGTGGAGAGTGAAATTGACGTGTCACTAAATGTTTTATAAAAAACAATTTACTCCATAAATCACAACTACTCTAACTAAAATATTACACATATAGGGGTCTTAGCGGGATATAATCGGGTGTAACCGGATATGATCGGGTCTAGCTGAATAACCGGGTCTAGCCAGACTAATCGGGGTCTTAGCCGGGTCTAAGCGGAATAAACTGGTCTTGGCGGGGTCTAGCCGGAATAACCGGGTTTTGGCCCAGGTACGGAGCCAGAAAGTTTTTGTCGAGGGGGCAAAATATGATAATTTTTAGAAACTACACTAAAAATTGGTTCGTTTTTTTTTTTTGGGGGGGGGGGGGAGGGCAAATTACAAAAATAGTCAAAATTTTTTGAAATTTTACACTGCCATTTTTTTGGCCAAGGGGTCACATGACCCCTCGAACCCTCCTTTATCTCTGCCTCTATTTTGGCCGGGTCTAACTGGAATAACCGGGTCTTGGCCGGGTCTAGCCGGAATAACCGGGTCTTGGCCCGGTCCAACCGAAATAACCGAGTCTTTGCCGGGTCTAACCGTAATAACCGTGTATTGGCCGGAATAACCGGGTATTGGCCGGGTCTAGCCGGAATAACCGGGTCTTGGCCGGGTCTAACAGGAATAACCGTGTCTTGGCCGGGTGTAGCCGGAATAACCGGGTCTTGGTCGGAATAACCGGGTCTTGGCTGGGTCTAACCGGAATAGCCGGGTCTTGGTCGGGTCTAACCGGAATAACCGGGTCTAGCAGAAATAACCGGGTATTGACCGAGTCTAACCGGAATAACCGGGTCTTGGTCGGGTCTAGCCGGAATAACCGGGTCTTGGTCGGGTCTAACCGAAATAACCGTGTCATAGATGGGTCTAACCGGAATAACCGTGTTTTGTCCGGAATAACCGGGTCTTGGCCGGGTCTAACCGGAATAGCAGGATATAAGCACAGCCAAAAGTTGCATAATAAGCAGAGCCATAAAAGCTTGAGCCTGATCTGATTTGTAAATGTTTTTGGGTTTACGGTTGTCTAAACAAAGACTAAGAAAAATGAAGTTTAACAAAGGAACATTCTTTTTAAAGTGAATTACGTCATTCGTCCGTGTGATTTAACCCAAATCCCTAATAAGTCCTTATTCTTTTTTCTTGCATATAACGTCTTTATTTTGAAACCTTTTAACAACGTTCTTTCTTATCTTGGATGTTCGTTATATCCTACCGTTAAAGCCCCTCGTGTGCAAGGACGAACGTTATTACAAGGTTTCAAAATAAGGACGGTTTATGCAAGAAAAAAAATCAGGAGCGGTAGTAGGGATTTGGGCTAAATCACAGAAACTAACGTTGTATTTTACTCTTCTTATCTGGAGATGAAGTTTTAAATAAAGTATAAACTGTTAAAATATGGTTAGGAATATTTTACCACGAATGTTGACGTACCTAAATGGTATAAGCCAAATGGATGAGTAAGGTCAAAGCAGTTGCGGGTCTAGTGGGCTCGGGTCATTTTGTTATAAAAAAAATGATTTTTAATTTATTTATTTATTTGTTTATGAATTAGTTAACTACGTAAAACCTTTGACGATGACAAGTCTCAGCCAAAGGTATGGTGGGTCCCAGGTGCATAACTTTGATTGAGAAAAAACGTGGGCCTCACTTGTCATCGCCAAAATTCGAAAGAGTCGTCGCCAAATGGTTTCACGACCAGGTTTTAAAGATGACCTTTTGGAGCGAACAAGTCTTCGCCAAAAGTATATAGCGAGAACTTGTCCGCTCCAAAAGGCTCAAAAAGTTCTCTCTGAAGGCACCAAATATTGTAGCGAAGCTCTAGAAATTTCAAAATATTAAGAAAGAAATAATCCATCCTTAATAGTTATAGTAGCTCATGAATAATCCACTATTCATGTTTTATTACTTTACATATCTAATCAGTAATCACCTTGTTTTTTTGACAATTTACAAAACTGAGAGTAGTTAGTTACTTAGTTGGTAATCACCTTTGGTTATTAAGGCTAATTGCAATCCACGCACCACCTTTATGATAATAAGAGATACTCCTCACTGGACTATGAAGAGACAGACCATCATAACAAATCGTTTTGTCCAAAGAGGTAACTCAAACATGTTTGTCAAGTTCAAAAGGTTCTTAATTAAGCGCCCAAATTGACTCGAAGATGAAAGTTACATTTTAGTCTTAATAAATCAAACACATACAAAAATACCAATAAAACAAGAAGCAAAAAAGCCTTAGATTCTCTTGAAGTGAACATATTAACTTCAAAGACATCTAACACTACATTAGAAACGGTAACAGTCAACTATATATATACAAACATGTCTTTTATCTTTTACCGATGTGGGACAAATTTTACTCCCATGTCAAGTATATATCTACTAAAAGTAGCAGGACTAACATCATATTCGTTTTTAAATTTAGTTAAAGCAACATCTCTTTAGAAACCTTATATAAGAAGTAAGCTATAACCCTTTGAAATAACTTATATTTGTCCAAAAACTATACATATGTTTAACAATGAAGAGATAATTTCAACTTAGTTATAACATGACGTATTCGAAATACTGTGTAACATCAAAAAGAATAATTTCAACTTATAATTGTAGCAGATGGTCAAATCGACTCAACAGTCAAAAAAAGTAGCGTGAAAAGCGACTAGTTTGAGTAAACACCTAAATTGTGACATGCTAAATAATGTGTGGTATGTATATCTGTATCTAATAATGTTGAGACACTAAGAGTGCGTCTGATTTTTTGGATTGTTTAAAGGCAGTTGTATCTATCAATCAACAAATGAAAACTTTCAGAAGTGTTGAGGCTGCTCGATCGGTACTGGAAAATAGAAGAAAGAAAGCGGAAGCTTTTCAAAATTCAAGTCGTAGTCCTGCCCATTATTTCAAGTCGTAGTCCAGCCCATTATGACATGGACACGACTGAGACGTTTGGTGTAAAAAGCAATGTTGCAGTATTGCATTGAGCATTTCATTTACAATTGAAGAATTAAGATAATCTCAGTTCAATATTTATTTTGTCCTTTTGTTAAATTGGGAAACTACCTATGCGGAGATTTTTATCTACATGTTTCTGAACTTGTTTATAGAATATTTAGATATGGAATTGTGTTATGTTCCATTGATTTAGGTTATTCCAAAATATTAGTTAAAATTTACTTTTATCTTATTGGATTAACACACAAAAAAAAAGCTAACTTTCGTTAAAACGCTTGAGTCTGAAGAAAAAAAAAAACTGTATCGTATAACCCGAATTCAATAAACCAAATCAACTCCAATAAATCGAATCCAAAATAACAAAAAAAACAGTGTCGTATAACTCGAATTCAAAAAATGAAACAATCACTCCGTATCCTAACCCTAAAAAACCTGACCCGAGAAAGGCAACCCAAAATAACAAATTTATTAATAACTCAAATAAAATAGTGCATACCCCTAAGCCAAAATTTTGGATCCGCCATTGTCGTTAATCACCTCATTTTTTTATAATAAGTAGCATTTAAACATATCTTATAGAGAACACACCAATCTGGTACAAATTCTTTTGTCCAAACATGTTTGGCGACTTCAAAAGGTCAAGCTGCCTCGACAATTGAACAAGGTAGTATGAAAAGAGACTAGTTTAATTACCCACTTAAGTTGTAGCATTTATAAAGGACTAATATTTATATTTTTTAGATTCATTGAAAGCAACAACCTTTCGAAAACCTTAGATAAGAATCATTTGTATCTAAAATAATATAAACAAGCAAAAATTGTGAGCTAGACCCGTCAGGAATGAACATATATAACACACGTATGTTGACTCCAGAAGGACCTAACACTAAAACAAATGATGTAACAATCAACTATATATACAAGCATTTCTTTCCTTCTTGTTTCTATATGGGACAAACATTACACAAAACATAAATCTTTCACAACTTCTTAATTTGCCGTAACGTATGATTCATTAAAATAAAATATGAACTTTTTAATCAGACATATTATCCAGAGCACGAAAAGTTCTTTTCATTTTCTGTGCATGAGGCTTTTGGTATGAACTTTGCAATTTAAAATAAAATATGTAATACACTATATAAGAAGAAAAAAAAACATATTTATGCGAAGCACGGAGGTCCATCTGTGATTCCTTATTGATCACGCCGAGTGAACCTTCATAATTAATAGTTCAAAAAAAAAGAAAGAAAGAAAACTCAACTTCATAATTAAAGTTAGTTCATTATGAGTTATTTATGCGATTCACACGAATTCTTGTTAGAAATCTGAAAGCTGGTAACATGTAAAGCCATGTAGATATTCAAGACAGTCAGTAGGCATAAATGATCAACCACTTCCAAATTGTTGCAGTTACTTTGAGTGAACTTGATTAGCATAAAATGATCAAATATATTCGAATAGACTTAACCAATTAGAAGAAAGAAAATGTACATTCTGATAAAAGCTTTATGCAGAATCTTGCATGGCCTAGAATTGATGTTTGGCACATCAGTAGGCCGGACTATCAATCAAGCAAAGTCAATAACACTTTGATTCAATGACACAAATCTCAACAAGTTGGTCAAAACCATGCAATCTCTTTATTTTCTATTTTTTTTTTAATTGTTTTCAGTTCTCCTTCCATTGATTTTTCTTGTACGGAGACGCATTCAACTAGTTTGTGTCGTGTTAGATCAATAATGCTAGTAAAACATGACAAGGTAATGCGAAAAGCTACATAACCTTATTTGAGCTAAAAAAAAGTGGACATGTTAGTGCATTATGTGGCAAT
The DNA here is from genome assembly GCA_019973895.1 of Chrysanthemum seticuspe. Lineage (NCBI taxonomy): Eukaryota > Viridiplantae > Streptophyta > Magnoliopsida > Asterales > Asteraceae > Chrysanthemum > Chrysanthemum seticuspe. The sequence goes on from BPTQ01000006.1 coordinate 26,039,058, forward strand.
ACAGATAATCATTTCGATAGTTTTCTGTTATTATTCAAATATGTATATATCTTTCATAATGTAACTGTCTCGTTTGATGTAACAAAGCTATACTTGTTCAGTCTAAAGTGTTATATAGTGGTGAAAGATGGGTCCTTTATTTGTGGGTGCACATCGTAATCAATACTTGGTCGGATCAACTAGTTGAGGCAAGTTGTATACAATTTGTTTTTATTTGCAAGGATGATTAATTCATAACTAGATCGAACAGAAAAGTAATCCACTAGTATATTACACTACATATAGGTATCTATTTTCAGTTCTGCTAGCGAATCGTTGTTGATGATCTTTTTCGGGTTCTTGATATGGTTCAGCTTTATTGCGTTTGATCGTTTATGTATTCAGTTGGCTAATTAAGGTTATGTATATCAGCTACTTAGTTGTTAATCTCCAATCAAGGAAGCTTGTTTGCTGGTTCAAACGGGCAGAGTTCATGCACGCTTAGTTTTGTGCTCAATCTGTAAAAATCATCATACATGAGGTAGCTTTTTTGATGGTTCAAAAGAGTAGAGTTGATACACATTTAGTTATGTGTCTTTAGCTTCATAAAGTCTTGGTTTCAATATGTACAATCACTTTACATGAGGTTCAAAATGTACTATGTTAGCAACTAGTATAAACTTAAGAGAATGAAAATTAACCATACTAGTTGGACAAAGATCTAGCTACATTCAAAATCGTTATTAAATTTCTATCTTAATGTTAGAAACTAAAGAACAAGTTAAAAATTTGAGTTTGCAATTTGAGGTTAATCCCACAAAGAGGCGATTGACTGGTATTTACCTGGACGGGGTCAAAAATGATCAAAAAGGTTCGTGACTTCTATTCAATTTGGAGGGGTGCCCGCTTAAGGTTGGTCCAAGTGGCCCCTAACCAATGAGCCAGTTCAAACTTTGCTCCAGCTAGCCTTTTTGTTCTGCTAGCTTATTTTATTTTTGAACCTTTTTTTAACAGTCACGTTTTGTTTTTGAGCCTCTATCCTGGAGTCATATCTGCTGGCCAGTTTTTGAAGGTTCTTTTTAAACTCGTATCCTCCACGAGGTTCATAACACGCGAGAATGTCCAAGATTGCATCCGTGGGGTCATATATAAGGTCCAAGGTTACATGTGTTTGATGTACAAATATTTTAAACTTTCTACTTATTAAACAAGTTCCACTGGTTGCATTGCAAAAGTGACTTTTAACCGATAATTTATTAACCGAGTCTTGGGGCCAAAGTGTGAAAAAACTAAGTATCCACTTTCTAACAATGACCCGCTTTCTACCCAAAACAAACCACATTTTCGAATTCCTAGGGGTAGCGTTGTAATTAAACGAGGTTTAAGTATCAGTTTTATCTTATCAACAATTATATATTTGACCTTCAAGTTTGCCCAATAATGAATTTGGAAGTATGACATAATAGGTCCTTCAAGCTTTGTTCCTGTTACGCAATAGGTAGGTTCAATTTTTCAGATGTGGGTAGCTTTTAAAACTCGCTTATGACACTTACATTACTTATGAAACCAAATTAATTTTATTTATTTTAAATATCTGACTTAGTATCCAACCTCTTTTCATAAAGGATGCAGTTTGACTAAGTCAACTCATTTAGTAAGAATTCCATTTATTCGAGTCCCAAAATGAAACAACACAATGATACGAGTTTATGGTCATTTCATCTCACATGTTACACCAACAAAGCTTGGTATCACGTCCTTGTACGCTATCATCTTCCACAATTATATGATAAAACTACAAACCTTTTAGACTCTAGTATCATAACAATATCACTTACGTGGTCGATGGTGATATTGTTTTAGTTATAAGCAATGGTTTGTGTTAGCTCAGTTATATCATGTCAAAACTATTTTCCAAATTGTGAATTCTACAGTTTGTATCCCAATTTCCCAACCATGATGGCAAATAAACAAAATGATTACTCAATGATTTCAAATATACAAACAGTTCATGCTCCGATAATTTGTAACCACTGAAATATGTTTGTCGGTACAATCCCATGAAATCTAAGTGAAATTTGATGAAAGCCAACAGTTTGATTTAAAAATCAATTATGTTTATGCTTGACGATTTGATCCAAATCTAGAGCTTCTTTATGTAATACTACGTATGATCTTACATCACTTACAAAAATTACTTAAGTTTATTATTATATGATCATCTCCAGCCTCATATAAAAATCTGACCATTTTTCATCAAGAACACACTTTGCCTTTCTAATAAGTCAAGTGTGTTTATTGAGCTCCATGAATTAAGGACTTAAGGTAATAAGTACTAGTACGCATCCAAATTGTTTTCCATATCCTGCATTCTACATTTTATCGACAAACATGAAGGCAATGTTACATAAAATATGAACTGGCAGCATAAATTATATCCATAAAACCAGACTTGAGCCCTTTTTGTTTGGTGTCGCATGGAAAAAAACAGCAGTGTCGTTTTATTGAGACAGTTCAATAACAACCTTGAGCATAGATTTTCAAAATCATTCTGTAAAAAACTACTAAAAAAAAGTTTGATTAGCTTCACTTGATACTAGTTACTACCCTTAGATATGTTCTTCAAAATGATTCAATGAAAAACTCAGTGAAGTTGGTGGAACTGCGGAAGTCAATAATCTGACTCAAAAAGTCAACTCTTCTTATGCTTAACGAATTCACCCAATGCAGAACATACTTTTACAAATAAAAACTTCATTATGATAATTTAATCACTTATAGAAACTTACGGAAATTAATTTGGATATGATAATAGTCTCCTAGGTATAAGGTATAGTTTGACTTTCTCTAAAGGTCAACTCTATTAGCTGAAGTTCCTAAGCTAACTTAACTTTTTAATTCATATTGATTACTAGTCACATCTTTCAAGTTGGGTATTATTTCTTTATTAACGAGTCTATAGTTAAATCGTATTATTTGATCATTTTATCTCGGTGCACATGACGTCAATACTACATATGAAAAATGAGCCAGTATTACATGTATAATAGCACCTCAAGAGTATATTGACATCACTTATAAACCTTTCATTAGAAGCACAAATTGACTTTCTGAACAACTCAGCTGTGTAAACTGATCTCCATGAATAGACTTTGTAACATTAGTTCTAAATGATAAAAAGAAAAACAATCATTGTTTGTGAATGTACCTAATAACATATCATACATTGATGCTGATAAAACTATCCTATTAATGACCAACAAAGTATCTTCAGTTCTTCACACCACACTAGCGCTTGACTTGTAAGATGATACAATAGAGAACTTGAGAGTGATCAATGTTCGCAAATGAACACAATTACGCTCCCAACATTTGGCGAAATCTTTCAGACATGGAGAAACTGATAGAGCCAGAACAAACCTTTTGAGCTTTGAGTTCATTTTGGTTCGATGAAGTGCTGATTGGCAATCAAACATGCAGGAAATGGTTCAGTTGTTACTATCGATAGTAAATTATGTATCAAATGCTAGAAAATTTAATTAACATCATATCAATTTCAAAACTCGAATTAACGTAAGGCAGATTTTCACAAAAACAGAGATAGTACCTGTTAAACTAGTTGTTTACAGAGGACTAAACAACAGTGTAGCAGAACGTTTCATAATCACCATTATAGGAGGTTCTTTCCACGGGTAAGCCAAACATTTTATAATTAGCATCACCGGAGATTCGTATATGGGGTGTTAAGCCACATAACTCAAGAGTTGTTTTAAACCCAATAATACGCAGACCTTTCAATTGAAAAATGCTCTGTGGAAGACGACGTATTTTTGCACCTGTTATATCTAACTCTTCTAAACATTTTAAATGCCCAAGTTCCTCAGGCAAATCATCATGGTCACAGTTGAGCAAGTGAAAATATTTTAGGTGTTTCAGTTCAAAGATGCTCTTTGGAAAACCTCCAGAAAATGTACAGCTCCTGAAAATTAGCTTCTCTAAACATTGTAATTGGCCAAGATCCTCCAGTAACTTAAGTTTGAGAGATTTCAGCTGTTTCCACATATAAAGACCATCTCGAAGATGTATTATCTTTGCATTGGACAAACAAAGCTCCTGCAGGGATTCTAATTGGCCAAAATCCTTGGGTAATTTCTCAAGATCACTACAATATAGTGTGAGAGATTTCAGCTGTTTCAACATACAAAGACCATCAGGAAGATGTTTTATATTTGCACAGGACAAACAAAGCTCCTCTAGACATTGTAATCGGCCAAGATTCTCCAGTAACTTCTGACCCCATTCCAACCGTGAAATTTCAAGATATTTCAGATGTTTCAACATACAAATGCTCTCTGGAAGACGAATAATCCAAGCAGCTGACAGCATTAGCTTCTCTAGAGATTCTAATTCGCCAAAATCTTCAGGTAAACTCCTAAGATACGGACAATCTTCAAGTTTGAGAGATTTCAGTTGTTTTAACATACAAAGACCATCTGGAAGATTTTTAATCTCTGTGTTGGAAAAACTTAGCTTCTCTAGACATTGTAACTGGTGAATGTCCTTGGACACTTCTGGAATACTGCCTTCAAGTTTGAGCTTTTTTAAACATTGCAAACTACAAATGCTTCTAGAAAAACTTTCAAGGTTTGTGCAAGAACAAAGACCTATAGAAATAAGCTTTTCAAGATTTCCAAATGACGAGGCAGCTGGATCTTCTTTATAAAAACATTCAAACCGGAACTTTGGAGAACTATTGTACGGGTGCAATGAGCATATACGTCTCGACTTGCCAATGAGATGTAACTTTGATAAAGAACCAACCTTAAGTGGGTTAGACTGTTTGTCAAACAAAAAGAATATAAACCTCCCACAACCACTTAAGTCTAAGTAGACAAGCTTTTCTAGACATCCATCAGGAGCATTAATATCTACTAAATTCGAACAGTCTTTAAGATCTAACCTCTCCAGATTTGGAGTCAACCCGAGGTTAAGTTTCCTCAACTTTGAATTGCGGAAACTGATGAATTTGAGCTTGGGACATTCTCTGGGCATGTGAAGTTCTGCCACGTTACATCCTTCAAGACTTAATGTCTCAAGATCCAAAGTCAGCCCAAGGTCGAGGGTCCTCAACTCAGAACGATTAAGCTTGAGGACTGTGAGTTTTGGACATTGGGACATGTGAACTTGTAGCAAATTAGAGCATCCTTCAAGACTCAACGTGTCAAGATCCGGAGTCGGCCCAAGGCTAAGATTCCTCAAATTTGAAAAATCAAGGTTGAGATATTGGAGCTTTGGGCATCCATGAACGTAAAGTTCTTTCAAATCTGTACAATGTTCAAGATTTAAAATCTCGAGCTTCGGAGTCACCTCAAAGTTCAATATTGTCAACTTTGAGTAACTGAGGTCAAGGAATCTCAGCTTAGTAAGGACCTGTCATTAACAAAACAATTCAAGATAAACATATAATAAGAAACCAATGTAGATGTATATCATTATATATAATCATAAAAAACAGCCAATGAACCATTATATTACCTTCCTTTTTCCCCCTTCCCAAATTTGTACTATTGAGCTAAAAGACATGTCAAGTCCAACCAGATTGTCTGCTTGAAATGTTTCGTGTAAAGACAAGAAAGGGTAAGATCTCCAACTAAGATATTGTAAAGAATCTGGAAAGCACTGGCTAACTTTGCTGTAATTCCAGTTGGCTCCAGAACACATGTAAAGAACTCTAAGTTTCCTCATGTTTTTGAGACCTCTCATAACAGTTTTAAACTTAAGCTCTGATTGCGACAGTTTTATACACCTAATTGTTTCATTGACCTGAATGCCAAAAAATATACTGTATAATCAAAATTGTGTGATAACGAAAGAAAACAAGTTAGTTTTCTCAAACTTACAATTAAATCTGATACTTACCAGATCATTATCCAATATATCTTCAATTTTTTCTTCAATCCACAATCGGCTATCTCTGTTAGGCTCGTTGGGGTGGGATCGACAAACAATATTTTTGCCCATTTCTTCAATAAGGTCATGCATGCGCAAAGACCCACCTTGAGATATATCTATGAGCGATTTCTGCTCAAGAACTCTTAGACCAAATATAGCATTAAATCCACAGCTTTCAAGCACTCGGATTGCTTTGTCTTTTTGCTCACCTTTCAGTATGCATGCAACATCTAGGAATATATCTTTGTAATCATTTTCTAGAGCATCATAACTTGTTTTCAAGATTGCTTGGGTTTCGTGCTCCGGAACATTTTTTAGTCTTTCTAAAGCATCATTCCACTCAAGATCATTTTTACCACGCAGAGATGAACCCAAGACTTTTATGGTTAAAGGAAGGCCGGCAGCATATCGTACAACTTGTCGTGACATCTCATTGCATCCTTGATTTAGAATTTCATTCACAGATGCATATCTCCTAAAGAGACAAATGGCTTCCTCATCTGTCAACAAATTGACATTACAAATCAGGGTCACTCCATGTGATACTAGCACTTGCTCATCTCTTGTTGTAATGATAATTCTACTTCCAGACTTGAACCAATTAAGATCACCAGCTAACGCCTCAAGCTGGCATGTATGATCAACATCATCTAGGACAATAAGAACCTTTGTACCACGCATCATATTTCCCATCATCCTTTTGCCATCACGAACACTACTTACAACAATGTCTTGTTTATTTAGCACATCTGCAAGTATTTGTTTTTGCAGCATCTTCAAACCGGACGTGGATTCTTTTGAAACTGCCCTTACATTTTCGACAAAGCTTATTCCTTCGAAATGAAGGGAAATTTGGTCACAAACAGCTCCAGCTAAAGTTGTCTTCCCACCACCTCCCATCCCCTTGATTCCGATCATGCGAACATCTTCGGTGCCAATATCCAAAGATAAAAGAACATCACTGATTCGGGTCTCCATACCCACTAATAACTTTCCATCGGTGTTCGAAAGAATGGAACATTTCTCTTTGAAAATAACATTAACAATTAATTGGATCAATTCAGATTCATCCCTGTATCATTAAAAATTAATTATATCATTAGCTTGTTCAAAGCGCACATAAACAGTTAGGATTTAAAAAAAAAAAAAAAAAAATTGAATGAAATTGAATTTACCCTTTCAACTCCCACCCAGCCAGATCGGATGCTTCTTTCATAGCCTCTCTCCATTTTCCAGCAGCCTCCTTCTTTTCGTGTTCGGCAAAGGCTTTTTTAACTGCCCCACTTTGTTTGCGGACTTCGGTGGGCTTCACATCAAAAAAGACAGGATAAACATTCTGCTCGGTCGTCTTCTTACAATCCATAATATTGACAAGCTCATCTAGGCACCAAGATGAAGATGCATAAGTCTTGGAGAAAACAATGATGGAAAACCTTGAGCCCTCAATGGATTTGATGAGTTGCTCCTTGATCGGTTTTCCTTGCTCGATTTTCTTGTCATCCTTGTATGTTTCAATGCCTTTTTGCTGAAGAGCTCGATAAAGATGGCCAACGAAATTGTTACGAGTGTCTTCACCTCTAAAGCTCAAAAAAACATCATACTTGAAGCTCTTTTGAATGGATGAAGATGAACTAGACGCCATTCTAGTTGTTATCAAAGGATCGATCTGTTTTTTGAGAGAATTGTCTTAACTAATTGCAAAGAAACATGGGTAAGATTATCAAGTGTATATTGAGAAGACAAGACTGAATAACATAAGGCTATTATTTGGTCAAGAAAGATAAGATTCATTGAAGAGATATAGCTAAACTTAGGGGTGGAAACGAGCCGAGCCGCTCGTGAAAAGCTCGGGATCGGATCGCTAAAAAGTTCGAACGAGCCGAGCCTAAACGAGCTCGAGCCCGAGCTCGAGCCTAAGTTTGGGCTCATTTAATAATCGAGCTCGAGCCCGAGCTCTATACAAAAGGCTCGTTTAGGCTCGCGAGCCTAAACGAGCCCTAGAAATATATACGTATATATATTTTCTATACGTATAACCGTGTTAACGAGCTCGAGCCTTGTGTTAACGAGTCGAGCTTTGTGTTAACGAGCCGAGCTCGAGCTTGTGAAAAATTTCATGAGCCGAGCTCGAGCTCAAAATGTGAGGCTCGAAACGAGCTCGAGCTCGAGCTCGAGCTTTTTATATATAAACGAGCCGAGCTCGAGCCTAAACGAGCTCGAGCTCGGCTCGGCTCGTTTTCACCCCTAGCTAAACTCATATCAATCACTCGTTCTTTACTTTGACTTCAACATACATTTTATTATTTTCCCAAGCCAATATGAACTTTTTACTTCTATAAAATTACTTGTTCTAATAATTAAAAAAATAAAAAAATAAATAAAAATAGACATGTTAACTAATCTCAGTGGATCGATGGATCTTTGAACGAGTAAAAATCAAATATTCCACTGGCATCATAAAGTCTTCTTTTAATCTTACATTTTTAATGTTATATATTTCCTAAAAGAGAAATTTCTCAAAATGGTCATGTTTCACCATCTAGTACAAACTTCACACATTTTTTCAAATGGTCATGTGTTGACACTTGTATAGTGGTAGGTGGGTGTTTTCTCATATATTCTTTTTTTTTTTGTCTTATTGTAAGGGTATTAAAAAGACCAAAATACCTTTTTTTTTAAATATGCAATTGTGCTACCATTAAGGGTGTGTTTGTTAGTCTATTAGTATATGATTAGTATTAGTATTGGCCCATTGTATATTCGGCCCATTATGTACCTTATATAATCTTGATGTACCTCTCATTATTATTCAATCAATATACAAGTTTACACAATCTTACATGGTATCAACCCTAACCGATCCACTTTCTGCTTCCGCAATCTTTTTTATTCGTTTAGTATTATTGTTTCTCGACCTTGTGTGTTGTCGAGGTGTATTTGATTGTTTGTCGACCAAGTGTGTTGTCGACCTTCCTTGTTTCACGATTTCTTAAACCCTTACACATTCGTTTCTGTATTAGTTCGATTACTGGAACCCTTCTTTATTTTTTCTCCGAAAGATTCCCTACACCATAACTCTTGTGTGTTGCTTCGAATTACTAAACCTTATTTATTACTGTGTTGCTTTATTTGTTCCATTCAATATACAAAACTCCTAAACGTTAACAATAAACGTTTATCACTTTTAATCTTGACATATTTATTGTCGACCCATTATTGTCACATATTTATTGTCGATCCACTGATTATTAAACCCTACAGATTGCTAAACCTCAACCATAAATACTATGACTATGGATACCACTCCTCCCCCACCCGTCCTCACGTTATCGGATAAGCTTATGGCGATGAATCACTTGACTACTTTTGTTCCGATTAAGCTTGATGTTGATGAGATGAATTACTCATCATGGGTATATTATTTTTCTCACCTTTGTCATGGATATGGCATCTTGGATCATCTCGTTGATCCTGAAGCTTCTTCATCCACTACACCTCCTACGGATTCAACCCCTAAGGATGCGGAATGGCTCAAGATCGACTTCATCATTCGGTCTTGGATCTTTTCCACACTTGCCTCGAATCTTCAAAAAAGGCTGGTTGCACTTAATCCTAAATCTGCTAAAGAGGCGTGGGTGTGTCTTGAGGGGATTTTCCAGGACAATAAACGCCCTCGAGCTATGGCTTTGAAGGCGGAGTTACGTAATCTAAAGCTTGAGGATTTAACAATTGATGCTTACTTTCAGAAAATTGAATCCATTGCTTTGGTTTTGAATGGTCTGGGATCTCCTCTTAGTAATGATGACATTGTTACGTTTGCACTTGAAGGCTTACCCTCCACGTATGATGTGATTTCTACAGTTATTGCTAGTCGGGAACCCTTTCCCGATCTCAAGACGGTTCGTTCTTTGTTGACCACGCAAGAGATGCGCATGAAGTCTAAGGTTCAAGATCCGCTTCTGGATGCTACATCCGCTTCTCCTATGGTTTTATTGGCAAATAATACTCCTCGGCGTCCGTCTAATCCATTAGAAAAAGTAAACAAACCTTGTTTTTTGTTTGCTAAAGGTCATTGTCGTTTTGGTGAGGCGTGTCGGTATCTTCACAATGGCGTACATGGTAAGTCTACAGTACTTCCTCGTGGTTCCAGTTCTGTGGATATGGATACTTTGCAACAATTATTGGCTAAATTGGGATTTACCACTTCTCACAACAAACCCTCTACCACTACACCGGTTGCATATCATGCCACAGCCCAATTCCCACCTATTTATAACTCACCAGCTCAGTTACACCCTTATTACTCCTACCCGACACAGTCTCAAGGTTCCCAAGCCTTCCTACCGTCTGGCCTGTCACCCACTCAAGGACTACCATGGGGGTTCAACATCTCCACAACACCGGTTCAGTCTGCAGGTTCATCTCCACAAGGGGCTACCGTACCACCAGGGTTCAATGGCTTGCCGATTCACAACAGCAGTTCACTTTCGCCAGGGGTTCAGTTTGGGAGTTCCACAGGTCCGGTTCACTACACCGGTCCACTACAGCCTGGGGTTCAATTTTGTGCAGGTTCTTCAGCAGGTCCACAGCCGCAAGGGGTTCCGCCAGGGACTTTGACCGGTTCTCCACAGCCGGGGTTTGGTTCAGTTTTTAACCCGGGTCAACTACTAGCGTCGGGTCAACAGAGTTCGGGTCAAACAACTCTCTTGCCGCATGCTTTTGCTGCTAATACTCTTCAGGACCCGTCTGCTGGAAATTGGAATATGGATACAGGTGCGAGCTCTCATCTTAATGATTCTGTGCATTGTCTTAGTCATATTCTTAATGAGTGCATTTATCCTTCTGTCGCAGTTGGTGATGGGCGTTTCATTCCCGTTACCAACTCCGGTCATAGTATCTTGTCTACACCTTTTCGTCCTCTTTGTTTAAATAATGTTTTAATTACCCCTCATATCGTAAAAAATCTTATTTCTGTGCGTCAGTTTGTTCGTGATAATTATTGCACTGTTGAATTTGATCCTTTTGGTTTTTCTTTAAAGGACTTCATAACTCGACGGGTACTCCTCCGTTGTGATAGCACCGGTGATCTTTACCCTGTTACGAAGCCTTCTCCAATTCCTCAAGCGTATCTTACTAGTCAGTATACGTGGCATCAACGACTTGGACATCCAGGAAGTGAAGTGTTGCGGCGTCTTGTGTCTAGTGATTCTATTTCTTGTAATAAAGAGAAGCTTCCCGTTCTTTGCCATGCTTGTCAGCTTGGTAAACATGTGAAGCTTCCGTTTGTTAGTTCGTCTAGTACTGTTACTTCTTGTTTTGACATTGTTCACTCGGATTTGTGGACATCCCCAGTTCCGAGTCTTTCTTGTTTTAAGTATTATGTTTTGTTTCTTGATCATTACTCTCAGTATGTTTGGGTTTATCCATTAATATATAAATCTGATGTTTTGTCTAAATTTAAGTTGTTTCGTAGTTATGTTCGTACTCAGTTTAAGTGTGAAATTAAGTCGTTTCAGTGTGATCATGGTGGTGAGTTTGATAATACCGCCTTTCATAAATTATTTTCAACCAATGGCATCCAATTTAGATTTTCTTGCCCCCGCACCTCTCAACAAAATGGAAAATCTGAACGCATGATTCGTACTATCAATAACCTTATTCGTACTTTATTGTTCCAAGCACATTTACCACCCAACTATTGGACTGAGGCTCTTAATATGGCTGTTTATTTATTGAATATCCTACCTTCCCGTGCCATTAACAATGACATACCCTTTACCCGCCTTTTTGGTGCTACACCTGATTATAGTGTACTTCGTGTTTTTGGATGCCTTTGTTACCCACATATTGATACCAACCATAAATTAGGACCTCGCGCTACACCAGCCCTATTTTTGGGGCACGCTGCCAATCATTTTGGCTATCGTTGTCTTGATCTAAATACCAACAAAATTATTATCTCTCGTCATGTTACATTTGATGAAACGGTTTTTCCGTTTCAAACCCATCCGTCCAAACCCACTCCATCCTATGATTTTTTGGAAGATTCTTCCAATCTCATTTCCACCATTATCAACACCACCCCAATTGGTCCTACTTTAAACCCGATTCCTATACCACCAATTGACATACCTGCACCTCACGAACCAGTAAACGTACCTACCTCTCGCACCTGTTCCTGACCCACCAACGCCACCACCTGTTGTATCTATTCATCCCATGGTCACACGTTCTCGTGTCGGGACTACTCGTCCTAATCCTAAGTATGCTGGTCATGTGTCCACTGTTTCTCCGTCACCTAGGTCGTATAAGGATGCTCTTGATGATCCAAATTGGCGAAATGCTATGTTTGATGAATATAATGCGCTTATTAAGAATAAAACTTGGACTTGTGTACCTCGTCCTGCGGGTGTCAATGTTGTTAGGTGTCTGTGGTTATTTCGCCATAAGTATTTGGCTGATGGCACTCTTAGTCGGTACAAGGCACGTCTTGTTGCCAATGGTAGCACACAGGTGGAGGGAGTAGATGTTGATGAGACTTTTAGTCCGGTTGTTAAGCCGGGCACCATTCGGACTGTTCTTAGTTTAGCTATTTCTCGACATTGGCCTGTTCATCAGCTTGATGTCAAGAATGCATTTTTGCATGGTGATTTGGCTGAAACTGTTTATATGCATCAGCCACCTGGTTTTCGGGATCCTGAGCATCCGGATTATGTTTGTTTATTACAGCGTTCTCTTTATGGTCTTAAGCAGGCGCCTCGGGCATGGTTTCAGCAGTTTGCTGCTTATATTCTTACTGTTGGGTTTACTTCGAGTCGGTGTGATTCTTCTTTATTCATTTACTGACAGGGTGATGATACTGCTTTTCTGCTACTTTATGTGGATGATATTGTGCTTACTGCTTCCTCTGATAGTTTATTATAGCGGATTATTGCTTCTTTGCATAAGGAGTTCTCTATGACAGATTTGGGTGCTCTTAATTATTTTTTGGGTGTGTCAGTTACGCGTGACTCTTCTGGGATGTTTTTGTCACAGCGTAAGTATGCTATGGAGCTTTTGGAGCGTGCACATATGGTTGGTTGTAACCCTTCTCGGACTCCTGTTGACGCTGAGTCTAAGTTGGGTGATGTTGGTGATCCGGTTTCTGATCCTACGTTATATCGGAGTCTTGCAGGTTCTCTTCAGTATCTCACTTTCACTAGACCCGATATTACTTATGCTGTGCAACAAGTTTGTTTATATATGCATGATCCTCGCGAGCCTCATTTCACTGCTCTCAAGCGGATATTACGGTATATTCAAGGGACTTTGGCTTATGGTTTACAGTTATTTTCTTCTACTACTGAGTCCTTGGTTGCTTATTCGGATGCTGATTGGGCTGGTTGCCCTACCACTCGCCGGTCTACATCAGGTTATTGTGTTTTTCTTGGCAACAACTTACTTTCATGGTCCTCTAAACGTCAGCCGACGATTTCTCGTTCCAGTGCTGAGGCTGAGTATCGCGGTGTTGCCAACGCTGTTTCTGAGACATGTTGGCTTCGGAATTTACTACGTGAGCTTCATACACCATTGTCATCTGCTACTGTTGTTTATTGTGATAATGTGAGTGCAGTGTACTTGTCTTCTAACCCTGTTCAACATCAGCATACCAAGCATATTGAGATTGATATTCATTTTGTTCGTGATTTGGTTGCTACTGGTCAAGTTCGAGTTCTGCATGTTCCTTCTCGGTTTCAGTATGCTGATATTTTTACCAAGGGGTTACCATCTGCCTTGTTTTCTGATTTTCGTGACAGCTTGAGTGTTCGGTCTCCTCCCGCTCAAACTGCGGGGGAGTGTTAGTCTATTAGTATATGATTAGTATTAGTATTGGCCCATTGTATATTCGGCCCATTATGTACCTTATATAATCTTGATGTACCTCTCATTATTATTCAATCAATATACAAGTTTACACAATCTTACAGTGTTTGGGGAGGGGCTTATAGGTGGCTTATGGGGCTTGGGCTTATAAAATAAGTCTCGTTTGTCATGCGGGCTTATGAAATCATAAGCCCCTAAAGGGGCTTAAAACTTTAGCCCCATAAAAGGGGCTAAAAACTTTAGCCCGAGGCTTATGAACTATAGATTACATATTTACCCACAAAAATATCTAACGTATACCATAAAACTCATTTAATTATATCATTTTTAGTAATTCTGCAAAGATAAGCCCCAGCCCTAGCCCATTTGCCAAACAAGTCTACAAAAAAACAAATTTCAACTTCGGCTTATAATAAAAGCCCTAGCCCCAACCCAAGCCCAAGCCCCAGCCCCAGCCCCAGCCCCAGACCCAGCCAAACATACCCTAAATGTCACCATTCTCTACAAACCTTCCATAACTTCCCCAACACCATATTTAGAATTGACCCACTCAACTGACTCTTTCCGCTGCAAATCCTTTTCAAGAAACAAAGAAAAACTTGTGGGAACTTGTGGCCACATCCCGGGCACCCCTTCATCTCTCGATTTATTCCTTTTTCTTGATGTCCAAACTTTATCAAACACGACTCCAACAAAGAAAAAGAATACAAATAATCCAACAATGTTCCGATTAATCGGAGGTGATAGCATAGGATGTAAAACACCAAGCTGAGTCCTGAGCTTATCTACAATAGGGTCCTCTAGCTCTATAGTTAGTAAAGTTAGTGGAATTATTACCCAATGGAATCACCTCATCGCCTTCAACTAGTTCACTCGATATTGACTCTTTACATAGTCCATACCACCCCTTTTCGTAGAATTCACAAACTTCAAATTCAAAGTATGCTTCTTTCCAACATTAGGAACCACACAAGCCCAAACTAAGGTAAATTTCCTTCTTCTACCTAACCCAGGGACGGAGTCAGGACCAAATATGATTGGTTGCATAAAATATTTTGAACGATAATACTGGAAACAAATTTCGAAGGACGGGGTGCATTTAAGATGCATTTAGAAAAAATCAGTGTTTTTTGAAAAATTAACACTATATCGAAAAACCATCTTGATAAACCATTTAAACGTGTCCAACAATTGACTGTAAACAAATTTCGAAGAACCGGGTGCATTTAAGATGCATTTAGAAAAAAACAGTGTTTTTTTCAAAAATCAGGTCCTAACCTAAAGCTACGAAAACCCGAATCGATTCTTCGGTTACATGGGCAAATTGGTGATGATGACACCCATAAAATCTATGAACTATCTTGATAAACCATTTAAACGTGTCCAACAATTGGCACATAAAGAAACTGAAATAGTACTAAACCAAGACACATAATTACAAGAAACTTAATCCAACAAAAAGATAACAATCCAGATGATGAAATTAACTAAAGTTTAGTAATGTGGGGGGATGTTATGTTTAGTTGTTATGTTTATGTAAAAAAAATAGTTATGTTATTCAGTTTATTGTAAAGTGCAATGTTATAAGCATTATGTTATGAGCTTTATATAGATTTAGTATCAAGGAGGCCACTTCGGTCACATTTGAAGATTTGAGTTGGTAATTGCGCCAACAGTTGGAGAAAAGGTGGTGTGCCCATCATGACGTCCTCTAATGACACATCTACCTGGTATATCATGATCCGGTTTCTTAACTTCGAAACTTGAACTTTGGGCGGACGGTAAGTGGTGATGACTTGGTTATAGATTTAGACTATCTGCTTGATTTTTATTTTACACCATTTATATATCTCGTGTCTTATCCTACCCTTTAGTCATGAAGCGTGTCTAGGTGATGCAGCGAGCAATCTTTGGTGTCTTGGCCATAGATTTGGTCATGTACCATTGGTTTTGTCCACTTCGCCGTGACATGTTAGTGATGACGAATTACCCTTAACCTTTGTCGTGTCTACCCATATTACCTTCGAGAATTGTTTATCCCTTAACTCTAGTGGTGGAGATTTGTGTAACCGCCAAGCTTATGATAGAATACATGCTATGACTGTGCGATTGAGTGATCACCCCGAAATTGACACTTAGAATAGTTGAGAGATTTGAGTGTTACGTTCCCATTTCGTGAGGTGTTCGACTTTGTTTTATTCTAGCATAAGGGATTTGTAAACTTATATTTTCCAGGTAATGGGAGATATCTTTTTAGGAATATATCTAATAAGGTCTACTTGAGGGCAAGTAGAGTTCAAGTGGGGGGATATTTGATAACATCAAATTATCCTGAATATTAAGTGTCAATTTCCCCCGATAATGCTTGTAATTTATATCATTTATATGGATTTACGCTTGTTTTCCATTATATTTCACTTTCAGGTAAATTACGAGCATTAGAGCTAAAGAGACGCGAAATTGGAGAGTTTATTAAAGATTTATCATAGTATGCTTACTTTGAAGAAGTTATGGCGTAACTCATCTCTCACATTACGCCGTAACTAAAGTGTGGCTCAGAAAACCAATTTATCAGAAGATTACGGCGTAACTCTCCCAAAGATTACGACGTAACCATATTAGGTCAAATGAGGTTCCGCGCCGCTGATAATTACGTCGTAACTCCTGCATCAACTACGGCGTAACCAAGATTTATTGAAGATACGGCGTAACTCCTTCCTGAGGTTACGCCGTAACCAGCATTATTAGTGCATTTACGAAGAATTATATGTTACGGCGTAACTCTTTTAATAGTTACGCCGTAACCAAGATCTGGCCTATAAATACCCCACGATTTCCA
This sequence comes from Chrysanthemum seticuspe, assembly GCA_019973895.1. Taxonomy (NCBI): domain Eukaryota; kingdom Viridiplantae; phylum Streptophyta; class Magnoliopsida; order Asterales; family Asteraceae; genus Chrysanthemum; species Chrysanthemum seticuspe. Next base: position 26,055,691 of record BPTQ01000006.1, read on the forward strand.
GCATTTGAAAGCATCCCATTTCACACAAAACAATCAGAGAACGTGAGAAGAAGCCAAAGGCATATCTAGAGGAGCATACGGAGCTAACTCCTAGGGAGAAATCACTCCCCTACGATAAGCATTAGCTTTTTATTTTTTCTTTACTTTCGATTCATGTATTTCGTAACATTAAACATTGAATTGATTTGTATGGTTAATATGAGCGGCTCACCTCTTGGTGCTGGCCTAGTTATGATTCCTTAATTGTTTTGTTTGCGTTTACATTTCTTCCGTATAATTATTTCTAAGTGTATGCATGCATAGTTTATTGGTAGCTACCCTTGTTTCGGTAGTTTTGAATGGCGGTAGAGGCTAGTTGCTTAGGAGATATGACCAACTGACCCTAAGTGAGTAGACTGAGACGGGAAAGGTAAGATATGACCAACTGACGATCCTTTCTACTTGTGCGATTTGACCAGCTGATCACCTACCGTTTGGATGAACTTAAGAATTAGGGGGTGAGTGTCTAAGATGCTAGCGCCCGGGCACTCACTATTATAAGTCTAGCATGTAGCGGAACTTAATGACTTGGCTTAGGGGACCAAGAACAACTGGACTTATGAGGGGACACATGACTTCTCCAGTGGTGGCTCTTTGCTGATAGGTTAGGGCGAACTGACCAAATGATGTCCTCTCGACTTTGACCCCACCTGAAATAATTGGAAGTAATTAGATGTAAACATTACTAGTTAGGATGAGTAACTAGGTTAGCACCACTCTCTTCTATTGATCACGTCCTTTGCCTTTATTTGCTTTAGTAGTTAATTAGTTAATTCAATACTAAAACCATCTTAAAATTTGTGACACCTAGACTTATTATTAATCCACACACATAGCTCTTGGGACGACCTCGGTTTTACCGAATACTACAGTACACACGACCGGGGTACACTGCCCGTTAGTGCATTAGGGTAGACCATAGGTATAACGAGACTTATAAATATTAAAACCTGCATCAAGTTTTTGGCACCGCTGCCGGGGAGTTATATTTGGATTGCTATTAAGTCTTTCAATTTTGTTTTGTTTTAAAAATTTTCTCAAATTCTCACGATCACTCTTCAAGTTTCAGGTACCATGGAATTTGTTAACATTGATGACCTCACTCTTGAGGAATATTTGGCGTTGACAAGAGAAGAACAAGGGTCACGGCTCGTAAGACCGGCAATTGGAGCTGATGTCCATTTCGAAATTAAAGACCAATTTATGAGGGAGTTTCGTGATAACCCTTTTTCCGAAAACGGGGACGAAGATGCGTATGAGCACGTTGAAAATGTTTTATACTACCTCCGTCCCAAAATTATTGTCCTCTATTGACTTTTTCGGTCTTTCATTTTCAACTTCGACCTTAAATATTTTTATTTGTGTTATACAATAATTGATGAAAGATATACCAATGAGAATACATTTAAAACCCAATCCATTCATATATTTTTCATCAAGTATTATATAACACAAACAAAAATATTTAAGGTCAAAGTTGTAAAAGAAAGACCGAAAAAGTCAATAGAAGACTATAATTTTGGGACGGAGGGAGTACATTGCAAGCCTTTTCAACATTCCGTGTGTGTCTCATGACGCTGTTATGCTAAGAGTGACGCTGTTGTGACACATGTCTAAGGGCTCGTTTGGTTCGCAGAATGTTTTTGACGGAATTAGAATCCGTTTAAGGAATTGGAATGTGTAGGAATGGAATGTTAGAAATTGAAATCCTTAGGATTTAAAATCTGACGGAATTGAAATTTACAAATACTAACGCATGTTTGGTTGAAAGAATGAAATGAGAAAAAACAATTATATTAAAATATTTAAAATTTAATTTTAGATTAAGATTAATAAACTAAATAATATTTAATAAATAAATTACTTATTAAATAATAATAATAATTTTTTAAACAATATTATATAAACTAATATAGTAAATAAATATTTTTTTATCTAAAATACAATTGTGTTTTTTAAAGTATAAATTTAAAAAGTAAGCTACAAATAAATTATATTTAATTTAAATAAATAATAATTTTTAAATATAATAATAATAATATTTTTAAAATAAATAATAATTTATATTCAATTTTAAATAAATAATAATTTTTAAATATTAATAATGTGGTTGTTTATAAAAAATAATAAGAACAACAATAATAATTAAATGATCGTTTATAATAAAAATAATAATAATAAATATAAAATAATAATAATAATAATAATAATAATAATAATAATAATAATAATAATAATAATAATAATAATAGCAATGATAAAGATAATATGAATTCCATGGAATTGTAAACAATCCCTCTCATATTGCCATGGAATGTTGAATTCCATATATATGGGATTTTGAAGGAATTTCATTCCATTCCGTTTTCCAACTAAACACAGTAAGGAATGGAATTCAGATTCCAAATTCTGTAAATTTTTCAACCAAACATGTTATGAAATGGAATTGGATTCCAATTCCACCGGAATCCTTAGGATTCCTCCGAACCAAACGTGAAGTATATTATGATTTGATTTTTTTTTTATAATAGTTAAGTTTTTTGTGATTTACGGTCTCATTCATAGTTTCGCACCAGGCCACCCAAATCAATGGGACGACCCTGCAAATAGACCCAGGCATGTGAACAAAAACCTGCAGAACGGGAAGCAAAGAAACTCACAGCCAATACCGTCAAGAACTAAGATGCCGAGAGACATTTCTTTGGATCAAACAACCACATTGAATATTACGACTTCTAGTGTGTTGAAACAATAAATTTCCTTTCGATCTATACATATAACTTTTAATTGGATAGTTAAAATATATGTGAGATGTTATGAAATAAACCCAATAACACGATTTAGATTATAAGCCACATTTTACTGTCAAAGTTATAGGTAGAAGGTAAAAAAAAAATCAACTTATTTATAACTAATGTCATAATTAAGTTACATTTTACTTTTAATAACCGAATCAAGTACTAAAATAAAAACAAAAGAAACGGCTTTAAACAACTAGCTAGTGTTTCAAAGTGAACATAACTGTTAAGTTCAAAACAAATTGACAATAAATCGATTAATTAACTATGAACAATATTTACTTATATCTCTTTTGTTCTTTTTCTGATGTGATACTAACTTTGTGATGAAGATTAGTTTACATGTGTTGTTATTAATTTAAAAAGTTAAAAGAAAGTTACATTAATTCATATATATATATATATAAAAAAAAAAAAAAAAGTAAATAAAAGATGAACAAATTTTTGTTTAGTGTACGTAATGTATATGTTAACTTCACAAAAATGTGTCCCACAATCAATGAAATAATTATCAGCCATAAACACAAACATTTCTTTCTTTATTGCTCTGATGTGGGACTATCGAATTTTAAACTTCTTAATTTTTTTCAAAGAACTGATTCGACCTAAATATATATTATAATAATTCCTGAATCTAATAATCAATATATTCGTTTTTCTATCTACGAGTAATACACACGATTCATAATCAGTTAACACCTGAATCGATTTTTTGTTATATATTAACACAGCTGGGCCATATAGTTGGGCTTTTTAAAGGCCAATTCTAATCACTTGTAAAGCCTTAACAACATTAGCAAGTCGATGCGGAATAAACATGTTCCGAAGAGGGTTAACATCTTTGTGTGGAGGGCGGTTGGAGCTTGATAAGAAGGGAATTGATTTAATGCCCAAGCTGCGATGAGGGGTGTAAAACTATTGATCATACTTCGGTATTACGCAACGTAGCAATTCTAGTGATGGAAGATTGGTAATGTAAATGAATTTTTTACTCATGAGATGTTTAGGTATAATGGAATGGTGTGATCCTTTCAAAATATAGCCATTGTATCAATCAGTGGTTTGGACAGCACGCTACTATATTTGGAGGAATAGCAATTGTCAAGTGTTTGGGAAAAAAGGTTGAAACACCAACAAATCTATTCCAAAATATCTCTTTGAGAGCATTCCAATTTCCAATGGATACGTAGAAGATCAAAAAGGTATCAAGTGAGGTGGCAAAAGTGGCTATGGATAATAGGGATGTAACATATAGTACTGGTATTTGTTTTAGGTATTAGATTTATGTGTATATGTTGCATGATCATTGATTAGCATTTTTTATGGTTATATTATTTCAAATAGAAATTGAAGGTATATTTTAAGACAAATCAAAATTGAATGATAAATGTTGAATTAGAGATGATGATAGTACATTACTAAGTAAAATCAAATACTAAAAAACCATAATTACTGCCGGGTGACCAAATACGGTAAAAAAAAAGGTCATCGCTGGCTCTTTGATGACCATAATTGTATATACACACCAAACAACAAGCAACCACCTTTTCTTCAAGAAGAAACCTTATCAATATATACTCAAATGTCTTTCTCTTTCATTTCGATATGGGATATAGATTGCACCAACGAGGTCTTCTGGATTTTCCCTTATATTTAAACTGCTTAAGAAAAGTATGCAAGTACCAAAATGCTATTTACTTTATGATACATTTTTAGAATAAAGGTAACACAAGTGATGTTATTCATGAGGATGATTCCAACTAAAAAAATACTCTACAAAATTGACCATAGTTTATTGGCTTTTTTACTTGAGTCAATTTGATCCTACCCTTTCTCACAATATCATAAATTTTTTAGCTACAGAATTGAGCATAGTTTATCAACCAAAATACTGTCAAAAGAATTGGTTAACCAATGTCATGTCTATTTTATATGTTTCGTAACAATTTATACACCATCATTGTATCTAAAATTCATTGCTACCCTCTTCTCACAATCTCATAAATTTATCACCTCCATCAAACCTACCACGACCTGCATCACCGACGGGTATATAAAGTTATAAACACACATTTCTTAGAGAAATATATCAGTAAATCATATGAAAACAATTATTTGTTGTTTGGTGTCAAAAAATAGCATACTACTATATTGGGTCTATTTTACAAAACAAAAAAAGACCCGCAAAGTAAAATAGTGTGTTTTCTCATACTCATGTTATTAAAATAGTATGCAAGTACTAACATGATATTCGCTTTATAAGTAGCATAGAAAATGCATTATCCAAACGCTCGTATATATTTTAGCTTATGATACAGTATATTTTAGAAGAAACTTAACACAAGTGATGTTGTTCATGAAGATGATTCCATGTAAGGAAATAAATCATAGTCATACGTGTGTAGTCTAATTCAATACTCTTTGATGAACAAAAAAAAGCCCTTTCTACCTGAAAAGTCAAACGTAGATGTTTTGGATGAGAAAACGTATAAAAGCTATCTTTGTTTGATTATTTATTGTGCTTGTGATGGATAGGCTTCGTATACAAGGTGTTTTAGAAACTAGAAATGCAGTGTTTCAAAGAGAGAAAGCAAAGGTCTATGCTCGACCTTTGGTTGTTGGCTTTGCAACCGATCACCTAGAAGATCTCAATATCTCATATGTTTTGCTCATGCTTTTGGATCTCCTCGTTTAAGGTACGGAAACATGTTTACTTGGTATAAGCCATACTTATAAATCCAAAAGGGTATGTGATGATGGTGTCTTTATAAATCCAAAAGGGTATGTGATGAATGAACGGAAGCTACTGTTACACCAGGGAAGTGTGTTTAAATTTCATGGAATTATGTAAAACAAAGAGTAATGATAGAGTATGGATGAGGTAGCAGCAATGCAAGCATACTCTCATTCACAACTCGCTATATGGGAACATTTGGTGGAATTGTAGAATATGATCCTGGACAAGAGCTTAGAATTAATTTCAACAATAATATTGAGGTTAAAAAATGTTTATACCTTTCTATGAAATTAAATAGTTCATGCATTAACTTCATACCAATAAAAGAGCATTGCAAGTTAAATAATTATCATTTTATATATACTGGCAATTTTTTTTTTTTTTTTTTTTTTTTTTTTTTTTTCCGATGTGGGATTATAAAATTTTAAAGTTGTCAATATGGCGAATGAAATGATATATCCTTTTTTCGTCAGAAATTGATAATATATGTGTTATGCTAAAAACTAAACACTATTAAGGTTTTATTACTTGATCGAACTCATCATTTTTCAGTTATTATCATCTCGTTTTAAGTTCCGAAGAAAACAACAATTACTCATTGTATTGCTTATAACTTTTACCTAGATAGTTTCGCCGTCTCTTGAGATGACATCCACTTGAATGCTTTCATTTCAGATTGTTGGTTGTTTTGATCAGCATGAAAAGCGACTACTTAGGCTAACTATTCCTGGACATGAACTTAGGATTAATGTCAAGAAACAGGATGGTGTTGTTGATGGTACAACAACTTACTCGAGAAAAATACATGGCAGTCATTTTCATCATTATATGAACATGTTTCAATCAGGCATGCTAGTCCATCTATATTAAGGGAGCCATGCGTCTTTCATGGCCTATGAATGTAGAAGGTTTATGAAATACAGGTAAACGATTACACAAGAAAGGACCACAAAATGACAACTTTGACTTGAGTGAGACTAGCTCTAAAAGTGATAAAGGAGTTCATCATGCAAAGTTGTAATCAGAAACATTAACTACATTAATCCTATGAGCGATGGAGGTTCAGATATTGAATTAGAAACTCATAACCAAGATCTTGATAGAACAAGTGAAAATAAACATGAAGAAGACATGATAACACAATGGAATATCTTTCGGAACATTTTAATGAAAGATGCAATTGACAACGAGCCTAAGCAAGTGAAGAAACAGAGCAATAATGGGATTCATTGAATGAAATCAAGAATCGTATCAACATAGCGCATATAATGACCTCATAGTTATAGTAGCTCATGAATAATCCACTATTTAGGTTAAATACTTTATAGATCTAATCGTAATGACATTATTTTTTGACAATTTACAAAACTGAGGGGTTGTTTACTTTCCTTTTAGTGAGGGAAAATGTGGGCTCAAAACCTTTAGCCTCTCTTAATTGGGAGACTCGCCAAAACCTTACTCTCTCCTTTAAGAGGTTAATTAAGACTCTCTCTCTCTCCAAACCACTTAATTTACTAAATAAGCCCGCTAGTTAGTTGGCATTTGCTTTAGGCTAATTGGAATCCAGACACCAGCTTTCTCATAATAAGTAGCATTCAAACATGTCTTGTAGATACTCAGCTTTCTCATAATAAGTAGCATTCAAACATGTCTTGTAGATACTCCTCCTTAGACTATGAAGAGGCAAGTCAAACATGTTTATCAACTTCAAAAGGTTCTTACTTCTTAGATTCAAGTTGTTATCAAACGGCCAACTTGACTCGAAATTGAATGTCACATTTAGTAAATTAAGTGGTTTGGAGAGAGAGAGAGTCTTAATTAACCTCTTAAAGGAGAGAGTAAGGTTTTGGCGAGTCTCCCAATTAAGAACCTTTTGTTATCAAGTTGTTATCAAACGGCCAACTTGACTCGAAATTGAATGTCACATTTTAGTCTTATCAAATTAAACAGATACAAAAATAACAATGAAACAAGAAGCAAAAAAGGTTCTTACTTCTTAGATTCAAGTTGTTATCAAACGGCCAACTTGACTCGAAATTGAATGTCACATTTAGTAAATTAAGTGGTTTGGAGAGAGAGAGAGTCTTAATTAACCTCTTAAAGGAGAGAGTAAGGTTTTGGCGTGTCTTAGATGCCTCTGAGTGAACATATATACTTCAGAGTTATCTAGCACCATGCTATAAAGTGTAACAGTGCTCAACCATATATACAAACATTTATTTCATTTTTCTCTTGATGTGGGACAAAATTTACCCCAATGTCCCAAAAATTTACTTTTACAACTTCTTAATTTGTCGTAACATATGATTCATTCATTACAGTGATATCAATCCATGAACGTGATAATCAACATTACGTGTTTTTAGAAATAAAAACCATTCAGTTTTACCACTACTTCATAGATATTTACAGTAAATTTTTATTAATCGAGTTACGTACCTTTGTTGACTATATTGTTAGTTAATAACTCAAACTAAATTTATAAGTGTGTAATAGTGCCACGTTGAAAAAGTTAAACAAGTTCACACACTTATAAATAACTTGATGGTAAGACTGTTGTAATATTTATATAATCTATGGTTAACAAAACCTTTTATATATACAAAGTTCTAAATGTTTTCGTTGTAATTTTGTGTCTTTGCAGCTTAGTTTATGATGACAAGTACTAACATTTAAATACACATCTTCTCAAAGATGTACAACCAATTCAACACAAAACATTGTTTTCACATTGGAATATGATACTCATATAAGAAGTCATGTATATGTAAACAAAACAAAGTAACTATATCATTCCATATGAAGTCAGCTATAACACTTTGTAATAACTTACATTTGTACAAAATTATACATATGTGGAGCATGGAAGAGCTAATTTCAACTTAGTTATAACAAAACGTATTCGAAATACTATACATACGTGTAACATCAAAACGATAATTTCAATTATATGTTACTAAGTTCAGAATTTTGGTCACACTTTACGCTTAACAATTCAAATACCCATGCATAACTTCAACAATTTATAGCGGCAAATCTTTACGGCTGCAAAATTGTGCTTAAGTGTTTTATATAACATTTATGTATACTAAGCAAAATAATGAAATTCCTAATAGCTTTTAGATATGAATCTATGGTTAAAACACAAAAAACAGAAATAATGAAATTCCTAATAGCTTTTAGATATGAAAAAACAGAAATAATGAAATTCCTAATAGCTTTTAGATATGAATCTATGGTTAAAACACAAAAAACAGAAATATGAATGTGAAAATCAACGTGTACAAAACATAGAATAGTTTTAGTCAAGGTTGTCAAGATCGGGATCCTACCCAGAATCGTTTTCGTCTTTGCAAGATCGTGATCGTAAGATCGGATCGGGATCTTAAGATCCTACTCTAATGTTATTTCTTAATAGTTTATGTAATTTTATACAATCTACAAATTCTAATTCATTAAAACTACAAAATACTATGAATGTTTCATACAAATATTGTCTTAATTTATGGTTATAAAATGTTTAAAAAGATTAACATTTTGTTTTTTGAATACTAAAAAAAAATAACCTATAAATTTGTAGTCCTAATTTGAGGTGGAAAATGTTAAAGAAGATATAAGATTAAATGAGTGCATGCATTCATCTCTCATCTATCTAATAACACGGTGAATGCAATAATTATATGCTATATATACCAGCATTTCTTCCTTTCTTGCTCCGATGTGGGACTAATATCAAATTTTAAGCTTGTCAATTTTACGAAAGGAATGACTCCTCTTTTATAATAACTGGACGAGTACCCGTACATACCGACGACATTTTATAGCGACAGATCGTTTAGTGATAAAAAAAAGTTTATGGGTTATAAACGAAAAATAATAAAAGTTTGAAGATTTAGGGATTAAACATAATATTTTGAAACCCGGTTCGACCCGGGTGGTTCAAGCGGTTGAACCATTCCGGTAAAAAAACGTGTCGATTTAAACCGGGTCAACCCGACGTGTTGGGTCGAAAATGGGACAAATTAAACCTGGTCAACCCGCCGGGCTTGAGGCGTCACAGGTCAATCTGATTTTCGATGTGTATTAATAGTTTCCTTTTGAAATATATTTTTCAACATTTCCTTTTTTAGTTTACACTTTTCACTTTTCATTTTTTGTCTTTTCTTTTATATATATTATAGTAGGGTACCCGCGCGTTGCGGCGGCGAGTACCCGGCCTGTGACGATTAACCGGAAAAATAGATCTCGATGGCCTGATTCACCCGTTTATATCGGTTACGGGTCCTCTCTGGTTCATTTTTGGATGGTTTTTATTGGTTAGCCGAACCAGTGGCGACACTGGTTCCCGGTTGAACCAGTTGATCCGGTCCAGTTTTCAAAACTATATGTACCATCAACTTGTTAGCTTGTATAAAGCTTTGTGTGTTTTATTAATGTGTATAATGTGTATAGTAACATGTACTTTTCATTTTAGGGTGTTTTAAAAATAACATTAATTAGTGTGTTTAATTATTTTATATTTTGGATTATGTTGTAGTTTGTTTAATTGTATATTGTGAAATTTTTATTATACTTTTTATTAAGGGGTGTTTTAATTGATTGTATTTAATTTGGTAGATATGTTTTTAATGGTTGTATAATGTGAATAAATCATTGTACTTTTAAGTAATGGGGGTGTTTTAATAAGAGTATTAATTACACTATACATTCTCTCATCTTTGATCATTTTCAGTTTTCAACTTTCAACTTTCAACATTTGACCATTTTCGTTTTATATGTCGTATAGATAATAAATAATGATAGTTGATCTGCACATCAGATATGTATGTTTTATCCTCAAATAAACACTATAAAGGTTTTGTTACTTTGTCAACTCATTATTTATAACTCTTTCCGTCCCAAAATAAATGTCATGTTCGACTTTTTGATTTTTTTTTTTTAATTTGAATCTTAAATATTTTTGTTTGTGTTACATATAAAACTCAATACATCCATATATTTTGCATCAAGTCTTATATAACATCAAAAAAAATAGTTAATGTCAAAGTTGAAAAGGAAAAACTTCAAAAGTCAAAACAAGACATTTATTTTGGGACGGGAGGAGTAGTTATTAAGGTTGTTTACAAATCGGGTAATACTTAGTGGAATCGAAAACTAAAACTGAATCGAACCAAACTGAATTTGTGATCGAATCGAACTAAATTTTAGATTTTCAGTTTGGATATGATTTTGGTAAAATGTAAATCGAACTGAACCGAAGACTGAATTCATATAAATATATAGAGAAATGATTTAGAGACCTAAAAACGTGACTATTATTGTGCATACATTAAAGTGATAGTGGTTTATTGGTTTTTGAAAATGCGAGTCCCTCCAGCCTTTGTTGTTATATAATTGAAAGAAATATATAAATTATGTAATTTGGGTTATTCCGATCAACACGAAAATCGAACCGAATTCACATTTAATTTTTCCGTTTTGTTTAATCTAATTTTAATTCGATTCAGTTTTCTATTTTACTTAGAGGAGAGTTATTTTACATATCAAACTTTTCTCACATACCAAGGGACTCATCTTCACCCTTCATCTAAAAAAATATCAATGATTAAGATTAAATGTATTTTATTATTTCATCTATTTTTATAATTTAAATATCTCTTAAACCGTTAATCGTCAAGCAAAAATAATTGCACCATCGCGACGAGCATTTAATTATTTTCTATAGACGGGCACTTTGATATATTTTCGAAAAAAGAAAAAAAATAGTTTTTTTCCACGTTTTTTGGTCTTTTTTTTTCGCTTTTTTCGAATATGAGATTTGCATGAAAGAATCACATGTGATTAAACACTAATTTGAATATCATATGTGATATTAGTGTTATATTACATATGTTATTACATATATTACATACCAACTGGCCTAGCCCAGTTGGCCACCGGGCTTCCTTGTGGAGCTTGGGGAGGGGTTTTCCCCGGGTTCGAACCTCGCAAGGGGTAATGAAAAACCTGGGTTTCCTCTTCGTGCGAAGCGTGAGTTCTAGGAGCCGTCGCCGTCTCGGAAGCTCCTAGGTGATTCGAGTCACGGGGCCTGCCCATTATGGATGGTATAACTCGGGGGTCGGATCACATTGCCTTTCTAAAAAAAAAAAAAAAAAAAAAAAAAAAAAAAAAAAAAAAAAAAAAAAAAAAAAAATTACATATGTTATGTAATATCACATTTGATATTAGTGTTAAATCACATATGATATTCACATGTGATATGTAATATCATATGTGATTTAACACTAATATCACATATGATATTCAAATTAGTGTTTAATCACATGTGATTTTTTATGCAAATTTCGTTAACAAAAAAATGTAAAAAAAACGTGAAAAACACGAAAAAAGTTTTTTGTCGAAAGTGTATCAAAGTGTCTATCTATCGGAAGATAATTAAATGCTTATCGTAATGGTATTTTTTTTGTCGCTTAACGATTAACGGTTTGAGAGATATTAATATTTGGAAAAAGAAGAAGAAGATGAAAGTGGGTTTTTTAAATTGTTGGGATTAATCTCATCCATTAAATCAAATAAAAATAGAATTAAGATAAAGGGTGGAGATTGATTTCTGTAAAAAATGTTTTGTCCTCAAATGATCTTAAATCTTTTACTTAAAAGAATAATTAAACCAAACTAACCGAAACAAATAAACCAAACACCCTATAACAAAAGAATAATTTCACCTCGTTTATTGACATTAGGCCTAGTTAGTCGGGCTCATTTGGGTCCAGTAAACATCCGACTAAAACAACCCAACGGTTTAATAAAACTGTTCGACGACCTCGTACCAGATTTTTTGTGTTCCAGTGACCACCTGGTTCTTCTACTGTCAAATTTGCCCAGGTAAAAATAATGATATTGGGTTTTTTGCAACAGTTTATATAAGTTGTGTGACTGCTTATTACTATGCAGGCTAGCTGTTTGATTAATTGCTTCAACCAGATTCCAGTTAAATAAGGGCGAGTCTTTGACTTAGATATACGCGGCCTAACCCGGGTATCATGTGACCATTTCCGACGACCCTTTTTCTGCCACCCCCAAATGTGTAGTGAGATTTGAACCCTAGACTTCTTGTGAGGATATTAGGTGCCTTACCACTGATCGATCCAACCTCGGTAGATTTTGTTTAATACGTGAGCTTCAGGTTTATGTATGCAGATGCGTGTGTGTGTTTGTGTGTGTGTGTATGTGTGTTTACAAGTACTAGGCAAAACCGTTGATAGTCGCTAAACTTAATAACTAGTTATTATCGTTAGTTGATTTGTTTTCAACTAACGATAATAGGGCTTCAGTACTAATATCAATGGTTTTGGGCAGAGTACTAATAAGTTCCTTGTTTGATTACCAAGAGGGTAAACTCGAGCAATATGTAAAGCTGCTTGCATTTTATCAATAGGGCTTGAGTAAAAAACCTATTAGTATTCTGCCCAAAACCGCTGATATATTAATGAAATGTTTGACAACAACAACAGTCTAAAATGCCGTTTAATTTCAAAGAATAGTTGTTACCTTTTAGCAAAGATGTTCTAAAATAAAACGAAATGTCTTAATAAAACTAAAATAAAAACTTAAAATGTCGTTTACTGTTCTTTAGCATTGTGTAATTGGGGGAGAATTTGATTGTATACTTTAGGAAATTAGATTATTGTTACACAAATGGTAATTGATTAGGAAGAATGGTAATGCAAATGTAAAAGGAAAAGTCAAATATGGTGTTGAAAAGACTTTAAAGACTTTAACGATTTTATTGTAGAAGGAAAAGTCAAATATGGTGTTGAAAAGGTTGTTAATTACTCTAATCTTAACAAAGATAATTACTGCTTTACATCTAGTCTTAATAAAAGTATTGAACCTACCTGTTATGAAGAAGCTATCCTTGATAGTAATTGGGTTGATGCTATGAACTCTGAAATTGAGGCCTTAAATGAAAACCATGCTTGGGATATAACTGATCTACCTCCTAATAGAACTCCTATTGGGTACAAATGGATCTTTAAAATCAAGTATAAAGCCAATGGTGAAGTTGATAGATACAAGGCTAGATTAGTTGTTAAAGGCTATAACCAAAGGGAAGGAATAGACTATGATGAAACTTTTTCCCCTGTTGTGAAAATGTCTACTGTTAGATGTCTTATTGCCTTAGCTGTAAAAAACAAATGGCCTCTTTTTCAACTTGATGTTAACAATGCTTTCTTGTATGGAGATCTTGATGAGGATATCTATATGACCATCCCCAAGGGGTTCTGTAATGAGAACAATAAAAATAAAGTTTGTAAACTTGTCAAGTCTCTATATGGCCTAAAACAAGCTCCCAGGAAATGGAATGAAAAACTTGTCAGTATTTTAAAAGAAAATAACTTTGTTCAATCTGTTAATGATCACTCCTTGTTCACCAAAACAGAGAATAACAAGTTTATTGCTCTGCTTGTTTATGTGGATGATGTTGTTCTTACTGGAAACTGTATTGATGAGATAAATCTTTTTAAAGAGTTTCTAAAATCCAAATTTCATATCAAAGACTTGGGAAATCTAAAATATTTCCTTGGCATTGAGGTTTTAAAAACTGGGAATGACATCTGTCTTTCTCAAAGAAAATACTGTCTTGAACTCCTCAAAGAATTTGGTCTTCTTGGGTGCAAACCTGTGTCCAATCCTGTGGAACCCAACTCTGTGCTTCCATACATTCCCACTGCTGATGACCCCTTGCTTGTCAACATCACTGGTTATCAGAAGTTAATTGGGAAACTTATCTACCTCACCCATACAAGACCTGACATCTCATACTCAGTTCATTGTCTGGCACAATATATGCATTCCCCCTTAAAATCTCATCTGGAATGTGCCCTCAATGTTCTGAGATATCTAAAAAGAGCTCCAGGAAAAGGTCTAAGGTACAATTTCAGCAACTCTGAAAATCATCTTGAAGGATATAGTGATGCTGATTGGGCCAAATGCAAGAAAACCAGAAAATCTGTCACAGGTTATTGTGTTTTCTTCAATGTTTGTTTAATCTCATGGAAAAGTAAAAAACAAAACACTCTTTCAAAATCTTCCACAGAAGCAGAGTATAGATCTATGTCTACTGCTGCCTGTGAAATCATTTGGATTCAAAAAATCCTAAAAGATCTAAAAGTTGATATCAATCTTCCTGTCAATCTTTTTTGTGACAACAAATCTGCTTTACAACTTGCTGTCAACCCTGTTTTCTATGAAAGATCAAAACACTCTGAAATTGATGTTCACTTCATCACGGAAAAAATTGCTAGAGGTGTTATAAATGCTAAAAAGATTGGCTTTTCAAACCAAACTGCAGACATACTCACAAAGAACCTCCCTGTCTATCAGCATAAATTTTTGTGTGAAAAATTGATATTGTTTGATATGTTTGCTCATCAGATTAAGGGGGAATGTTAAATTTTGGGGTGATAATCTGTAGCAAACATATCATTCTATCAATTGCTAATGGCTTTCAAGTTATGGTTCATTGCAGGATTAATTACAGGGGTTAAACTTGGACAAAGGATAAAAGATTTAAAGTTCCAAGATGTTCATTTCTGCTGAAGCTTTCATCGTTTCTGCTGATGAGTCATTTATAGCCGTTAGAGGGGTTTTAGTGAAACTTAATCTCCTATTTAATAAGTCCCTTAATCTAGGGTTACATACACAAGAGTGCGCAGTCTTTTGTATCACTCTCTTCTCTTCTTTCTGATCATTTCACTGATCTTGTCTTGTCTTTACATTTACATGATTATTGTCTCATTGACATTAATCTAATCTTGTAACATTTGGATACTATTGTAAACTTAATCTAAGCTGACTATTGCAGCTTACATCTGAATAAATGTTTTATTGTTCATCTTGTGTTGCCTACACTTTCGTACAATATGTAATTCCAATTCAAAAGACTTCAAACAATATGTAATTCCAATTCAAAAGACTTCAAAGGCAATTCGCTTGAAAGGTTTAACAATTTTTTCATGTTACAGCTCTTAACAATTACAAGTAAACCATGTTTTAATTTAAAAGTAACAATAAGACAAACAGTAAATAATATTTGTTGGGTAAAAATCACATCAAAATTTGTAGAGTGAACATAGCACATATGTTTACTCTATAAATTTTATTGGGGTTTTTGCATATATATCTTCCCGAAAATGCAAAATTGCATATATATCCAAAGCATGCATAAAAACCATTGTAAAATGTGCATAAAAAACTTGTACAAAAGATATATATGCAATTATTCACTTTGGGAGGGATATATATATGCATTTTTGCCAATTTTGTTAATTTGATAAGAAGGTAGCGTGGCTACAAGAGTATATATACAATACTTGTTTCCGTTCGTTTTCGATGTGGGAACAAGCTTACACCCAACTTCAAAATTTACACCTTTTTAGTTTGTCGTAAGAAATGATTCATCCTTCATGATTATAACAGCTTGTGAATTGTGATATCATAAGAAAAGTAGTATACATGTTTTGTTATGAAATAAACATCGTTCAATTCTTTTTTCTTACTTTTCATTTACTAATAACTTCGTTTTTTCGACAAACCCATTAGAGTCCGATAACCATATATCCGACCAAAAAGACCATTCCAAAGGAAGTAGTATGCATGTTTTGCCGTCACTGAGTCACATATTGGGTAGATTGGTGCTCTGAGTCCTATAATGTAGCAAGAGTTAACATGGTTTCCACAGCTTATGCGACCGTGTTTTCTGTCGCTAAGAATGCTTCAAAGTTTGGTTTT
Source organism: Chrysanthemum seticuspe (assembly GCA_019973895.1). Classification (NCBI taxonomy): domain Eukaryota; kingdom Viridiplantae; phylum Streptophyta; class Magnoliopsida; order Asterales; family Asteraceae; genus Chrysanthemum; species Chrysanthemum seticuspe. Next base: position 26,072,059 of record BPTQ01000006.1, read on the forward strand.
CCTTTGTATGGAAAAGTTGAAGTTTGGATATAGGCCACTGCCATGCGTTTTGCTACATGGCAATATTATGTTCACCGAGTAATTTTTGTTGGATTACACTCTTATTAAAGTCACGTAGTGAAGCTGATGAACAAGGGAAACCTAATACAATTGGTTTTAAACCTAATACAATTGGTTTTCCTTTGGTCGTCACACAGTTATGTTAGACTTTGGAATGGTCTTTTGAGTGACGATGTCGTCTATCGACCTGGGATTATATTGACCCATCTTCCATCACTTAAAAACACTCTCCCATCCCTTCACGACTCTTGAATGCCGGTAGAAGCAATGTTCCAACGTTTCGATTCCACTCCCGCAAAAGAGAAAATGGATACAGTTGAAGTCCATTCCAAGATGAGCAAATAATTCCTTGATGTTTTTGTTCAATTCAACACACACAAAACAATTATACCAAAAAGTTTCAACACAAACAACTTCTTCACATTATAATTTCATACTCAAATATACATGTGTTAAAATTAGGAGGGCTAACAACAATTTTATTAATTTTACTTAGAGCAACATCTTAATTTATTAATTTTATTTTGAGAAACCTTAGATAAAAAGTCATATATCAAAAAAAAAAAAAAAAAAAAAAAAAAAAGGTACCATTTATTGTCGCAAGTATGCGTTATGATTAGTTTTTAGTTAATTCAACTCAAATGTATTGTAATAACTTGTTTTGGTACAAAGGATAATTTTCACTAATTTCAAATTTGAAGTCACGTTTTACTATATAAAAAGGTATTACTTGACTATTGAGTGAATATAGCGCATCTATTAACTTAACAATAATGTAATACTTCAACAATTGAAGTAATTATCAACTTTATATAGAGACGTTTGTTATTTTCCTACTTCAATATGGGACTAAAATAACATTAAACATCAAATTTTAAACTTCATAATTATAATTATAAATTATAAATTTTATTAATTGAAGAGCGAAACGACGTCGTTCGCTACAGTGAAGACCCGATTTCAACCCGACAGATTGTGAGTAGATGCTACAATACTTACTCCCTTTTTTTGTCGTTTCAAGTTATAGAAAAACTTGAAAATTGTCGTTTCGGGTAAACAAAACCCGCCTTACATCATCCGTCACTCTTATTATACAAAAACCTAAATATCACAACTCCCAGTTTCTACTATAATCTAGACCTTTCTCCAATCCTTTCATCCTCATAAAAACACACACATGAAACCAGACACGCTCACCTCTCACTACCCAAATCAAACACAAATATATCTCCAAATTATATGAAAAGATATCCACATCACCGTTGAGTTCCATGATTTTTACATAACGACAAGGTAACCAATTTCAACAGAAAAATCAATAACAGCTATTACATCAGGTTTTTCTTATTATACAATTACATCAAAGGTTTGTTCATTGTGGTGTGTGTCTTATGCTGGGCTTTTTCGGGTTTTTATGCAGGTGAAAATGATGAAACGAATTTCAATCACAATTGTGATGGCATAAGGTTACTGTGGCAATCATTCGACTCTTATAGTTTAAGTCAGTTTAACCAAAGATTTGAGTTGGGTATTGTTCATTTGTGATAAAGATCCAATCTTTTTAGCATTTAGAGTCGAATCAAACAAAAATAAAAAGTGGGTATTCTTCATTTGTGAAAAAGATCAAATACCCATAGAGTTTTTACGCACAAAAAAAAGTTTGGTATAGTTGATTTCGTGATGAATATGAATACTCATAATTGGTAAAATTATTGATATGTTGTAGGTGTGCGGAAAGTTGGAGGATAGCTGTTTATTTTTGGAGAAATTAGAGATACACCGTGTAGGAGCCGAGATCTGTGAATGTGGCTGTAGGGATGGAGCTCAATATGCTTACACGTCCAACCATTTCACAAAGTAGAAACAGGTGTGTAAGTTCTTCCATGTGTATCATGTATTGCCAATTTACTGCTGTCAAGTGTAACTACTATTTTCTATATATGGTTGCTGATTTTTTTATAGCTTATGCAGAGTTGTTGTAAGATTAGTGAATGTTTAACAAACACACATACCTTACATACCTGTTTAAAAAATAGCTTAAGGGCTAATTAAACTTTCACTAAAAGCTTATAAGCCATGTAAACTAAGCTGAACACCCTTTTAAAGTTTTTGCTTTCATATTGTTAATAATAATAGTCTCATAAAAATGTGGTAGAGATTAGGTGATTAATGGCCAATGATGGTCGATTTGTTTGGACGAACATTATCCTTGCTAATAAATCGAAATTATTGTTTGCAGTGACTCTAGGGGTCGAGTCATGAGTGTTAAAGACAGTTTTGCCGTTAAAATGTTCGAGGATAAAGTTAGATTATATCATGTGTACAAAAGTTATACGCTAATACCAAGTAACATCAGTTGGCTTGATATAAGAGATCTTCATAAGTGCATAGATTATTGTAAATTAAGTAAAAATAACATCAGTTGCCTTCATATAATAGATGCTAAGAAGTTGGCTTCGTATAAAACATCAGTTGGCTTGATATAAAAGAACTTGCTCAAATCTTTTTTATGCTAATTTGTTATTATGAGTAAATGAGTAATACATATTTTGACTTTATTATATAAATTCAACACTTTTAAAGTCAATTAGAAGGTATTTGAATCTTGGCCTCTGCAACATTTGACGTATAACTAATAACATTTAGCATGATGTAATCTAACTTTCATATCTGTTGTCATTAAACTTAATGTTCGAGGATAAAGTTATATATAATCTAAATAAAATGTTCGGAGATGTAGTGGCAGAATTAAAGCGGTTGCGGTTCAACAGAGGATCAACGATCAAGACGAGGTTAGCAGCACCATCTTACAGAGATGCTGACAGAAAGTGGTTCGTATACTATTACAAACAGTGTTGTATGGGTATATTATACAACACCATCTTACAAATGGACTTACCATGGCAAATCAGCAAACAACCCATCCCTCGCTTTGACTGTTCACCATATGAGGAAAAGCGCCGAAGGGAGAATGCATCCGAACGAGGAAAGAGGATCGATGAAACAAACTTTACAAGGTAAAAGAAGAGCAGTGATTATGCTTTCCTTAACTAATTTATTGCAATCAATGGTCCATTTAGGCCTTTATTTACTCTTTTTTTTTCAATATTTATTTAGAGTACAACCAATTATATGGAGCGAGCTGTATGATGAGAAGTTATGGTTTCATGTGCTTTGTACGATATAACACCCTAAAGCACATGAAATGGACCAAGATGCTATTGATGCATCTATCGTTGGAATCCTTGCTCACCATACAGAGGGTGTGTGCAGAGGGTTTGTTCAGCGGGTCGGTTTAAGGCGTGTTAACATATACTGATGGTTTCTTGAGGATTTTAGTTGTATTGGCCAACATTTTTAATGTTTCTTATGAACATTGCAGGTGCTTTTCCAGAGATGGTAGACAAAGTTAAGGGTGTTTCAAAAAGATAAAAAGTTAGTCTAAAAGGTACACATAACAACACCTGTATAATTATAATTATAATAAGTCAGTTGCTTCTGGAATGACCCGTTTGACCAAACCAAACTAATGTATACTTATGGTTTCTTGAGATTTTTAGTTGCACTGGCCAACATTTTGAATGTTTCTTATGTCACTAATTTGTGTCATAATTTCAGAAAACAAAAGGTAACATTTACCTGGGAATAGGGAGTCCGGCCACTAAAGGTTGCAGCCAAAGAAAGATGGCCTCTTCTCTTTCAAATGTATGAAACAAAGACGCAAAGGCATTAGGGAAAGGCGTAGAAGGTAAGACAACAGAAAAGCAGCCTCAAGGCCAGTTAAACATTGGAAACAAGCCTTCTTTCCCGATGCCTATGCTAATACAACCATTTGGAAACGTCGTACCCTGGTAAGGTTTCTATCAACGTCTTTTTTTCGCCGATTATTATTCTATTGCTACTATAAAGATAGTCATCAAATCTTGGTTACTGTAAAGACCAAAAGGCCTATCTCATAAAAGAGTCAACATCTTAGGGGTTGACGTATAGTGCAACTTATAGATTATAAACGGATTGTCTTAGGAATTACAATTTATAGAACACAAATTATAAAAACTATAGTGCAACTTATGGAGTACATATGCTATAGATTATAAACAAATTTTTCCCATACAATTTTCTGCACATCCTGTTTTGACCCGTCATAAATCTGCATGACTCCCCTTTTTCACCTCCTGATCTAACACATATCTTTGTATACCACAGGCTGCAGGCCTGAGGCCGACAACCACTGCAAAAGGCGCAACGGAAAACGCCATGGCAACTATCTTTGTATACCACAAACTGTATGGTTATTTTCTCTCAGATTCTGAAAAAAACGCCATGGAACCTTCAATAGGACTATTTGTAGGCAGAACCATGTATGCACTAATGCATATTTTCTAAAATACTTTTGTATGATGCTTTGCATAGGTATGGCATGTTTGCAATAGGACTGATACATTTGGCATGTCAATGTAGAAACACCTTAACTATCTATATATATTTACATCCATGTTTCATAAAACATACCGCGGCAACGCGCTTTGTAAAACGGTTATAACCTTTTGGGGATGAATACAATGTTATGTGCATCTACTTTTGTATACAAGCAAAAGAAAATAACCCGCAGCAACGCGCGGGTTCCTAATCTCGTTTGTCATAAATAATGATTCGTTTCTTTAATATTATAACGTGAACATAATAATCAATATATACATATTGTTATGAAATAAACAGGTACAAATCAAGTTTGTATCGCTATAGATCTAATCTAATAACCTCATTTTTTGACAAGCTATCATCGGGCTTGGTTGAAAATTTATATAGTAAAACTGCACAGTTATATTAGTTTAGCATTCACATCTATATCTTGTAAGATATATGATCAAATATTGTTGCAGATGCTCTTTATGTAATTCATGAAGAGACCGGACCAACCAAAACAAGTCGATCTTTTATATTTAGTTGAGATAAAGATAAGTTAGATAACGCACACAAGTAAATAATATTGAGGTTAAAAAACGCACACAAGTAAATAATATTAAGGTTAAAAAATGCTATGATTTGTAGAGAAATTAAATAGTTATATGTTATAGGATTAAGATTCTCTCAAGTTTGTATGAACATAACCGGTCAAGTTCCCTCATAAACAAAAAAAAGTTCAAGGTCTCAAGTTTGTATAAATATAACCGGTCAAGTTCCCTGATAAACAAAAAAAAGATCAAGGCCCACAGTGATCTCACAGTTTTGTTTATGAAAGAACATGACCGGTCATGTTTATACCAAATAAAATCTCAATCCTATGCTACATATATCTAACATTGCTTTCTTCCTTGCTCCGATGTGAGACTACATTAAAACTTTATACTTCTCAATTTGCAAAAGAAATGATTCATTGTATTTATACACTCACACTTTTATATATATATGAGCACTCTAACCTTTACACGTATAACATTTTGTAAGCTTTGCAAATTTTTTTCTTGGGCTAAAAATATATAGATTTAAATGAAAGATAAATATAAGTTATGTAATTCGGGTTATCTAGGTCAATGCTAAACCGAACCGAATTCAAATTGTTTTTCATCTTGTTTAATTCAACTTTAATTCGGTTCGGTGTTTGATTTTACTCAAAATAAAAGATTTAATTGAACTAACCGAACCCAATAAACCGAAAAACCAGATACCGGAAGCCATGGACACTCTTTCAGTTATTATCACCTCGTTTATTGACACTGAGCCTAGTAAAGGCCCATTTGAGTCCAGTAAATATCCGACCAAAACAGCCCAAAGTTTAATAAAACTGTCCGACGACCTCGTACCAGATTTTTCGTGTTCAGGTGTCCACATGTATGTTTGAGGACTATGTCAACGTCTGCTGATCACGTGGAGGGTGAAGAAGATGAATATATAATGCTCGATTTGGATGGAGTTTGTCCCAGTCAAGTTCACATCCCACCCAATGCTCCATATGTTCTCACTGTATGTACAATAAAGTTAAAAACATTACTCTTTCGGTATCTTGCAAATATGACACTTTTGTTTTGATCAGTCGCTTGCTGAAATTGCAGGGTTTGGACACATTAAACCCGATTCTAATAATCGATGACAAAATAGAACTGGTATCAAAATTTCACTTATATTCACTTCAGCTGCTTTCTTAGCTCGTGTTCCCACATCTTTTGCCACTGAAACAACCTCTCGGATTTGTACTTATGTCTCGGGATCATGGATTTTACAGATTGGCGAGTATGAGGAAACTATTGGAACATGTATTGTTTTCCGTGAAAATGGTGAGTTACAACATAGAAAAAAAAGTAATCTATGTGTTTGATGTCAAGTCGATTGGCGAGTATGAGGAAAAAATAATCTATGGATTTACAGATTGGCGAGTATGAGGAAACTGTTCGATGTCATGTCGATTTGAGATATGTGTTTGTTGTTTTCGTGGTGGTTGGCTTCTGTCATTGGTAGTGTTTGCCTGATTGGCTAAGTTTCGCTTGGATGTCGTTACTACATCCATGTATGCATTGTGTTGTCAAAATTTAAGTTAGCTAACTTGTACTCTTGCTAAGTATAAAGAAAAAGAGATCTAAGAGTCGTCCTGAGATTAGTCGGCTAGTAATGTCGAGTCGAAAATTTAAAAAAAAAATACGGCCCGCAATGTCAAATCCAAAATTAAAAAAAAATTAAATTAAATAAAAAATTGTACAAATGCTCTGGGGAGAGAATAACTATATTAGCTATTCTCTCCCTAGAGCAATCATACATCATATAAGAATGCGTTAACCTTATGTATATATATACACATTTCTTTAAGTGTCCCTCCGATAGATTGCACCAACATCGAATATTACAAATTTTATTATACGTTGAAATAAATAATTTCATTTGTGTAATTATAATTTGTGATTTTGATTGTTAAAGCATATATGAGTTATTTTTTAAATAAAAACACAAAATAGGTTTATAAAATCAATTCATCTCGTTGCTTGAGATGTTATGCAGGTAGTTATATCATTACTGAATTACCATATCTCTCTTGTTTATTGTGTTTTGCCAAACAAACCGAACGTGTTTCAACCTTGTTTCAACCCGTTATCTAATTCAAAAATATGTGTGTGTTCAACATGACATTTTAGGATTACTAGGCGAACTTGTTTGGTAGTGTTAGTCGATCCATTTTTATGTCAATGTAAGGTTCCTGATTGCTTAAAGCCTTTAATCGTCTTTTTTTACACGCACGTGCAGATGTTGATCATGTGATGCATTTCCCAAAGGACTAAAACAAGTATAGTGACGTACTAATTGACTTGGATAATTTAAGCTTAAGAAATTGTTATGTCCAATCCAACATAAACAAGTTTTATACTCAAACATACATGTGCTTGAATTAGTAGGCTATTCTTTTCTTTTTTTAATCTATTTATAAAATTGTTATATTCTGTAAAAACAATAGATAAAAAGTCATACGTACATATTATTAACAGGGACGGACTCACATGAGAGACGGGTATGGCACGGGCCACACCCAATTTAAGGTCATAAAGTATAATTTTTTTAAAAAAATATGTCTTTTATGGGCTTGTGCAACACCCAGTTTTACCTAATAAATTTTTTATCGGGCAACTTTAGTTCTCACGGCCATAAAAAAGAATCATGCAACACCCTCTCACAAATCGTGAGTCCGTCCCTGATTATTAAAACTCAATATTATGTATTGTCTTGACAAGTATGCACAAGGATTTACAGAGTCGGAAAGTAAAAATATAATTATTTTTCTGATGTGTAAAAAGTTAAAGATACATTTTACTCTTTTTAAGTCATATGAGAACAAAAAATAAGAACATAATAGCTATTCAAACGTTCGTGTCAAAAAGTGCTAAGCGATTTAAAGTATAGCCACAAGAGTATAAGGTATCATAACATTGCATCATGCACCAAAGGCTTATGGGGCGTGCAATGTAGGCGCCATGACACCATGGTCCGTGCCAAACAAAGAGTGTTATAGCCAACCAAGGTTTGTCGTATGACATAACTTTCAGTCATGTATATGTATGATTTTATAAAACTAAAAATGGTGTATTGTGGGTCTCAAAGGGGTGATTTGGTTTGTAATATGAGATTTTTTATTTTATTTTTTATTTTTTATTTTTTTAAAGTGACTAATGAGGTTGTGTTATTAAAATGCTAATGTAGGAACAAAAATGAAGTTTTGGCATGTGAGGGTACCATTTGCTCTAGTGATATGTTTTGAAAATTGTTTCTATGTTTATTCGACGAGGGACACTAATTTCATCACACGTTAAACTTTACGTTAAACTTTACATCTCTCTAGTTTGTTGAACGAAAATATTTCTTTTAGAAAATTTAAGATATTAAATTTCAATTTATTATGAAATAAAAACATAATGGTTCTCTAGATAAGTCAAATCTTTGTTTGAATTTTTTCTAAATTGAGTCTATTTTGCTACAAAATTAGAAATTAGGCCTTGTTGTAGGCTTTACCTATGGTCTGATTGAATCCAGTAACTGCCAACCAACGATGATTCATACCAAAAACAGACCAAAGTATGTCCTTGTACTATTATCTTGTGTTATCTTGTGTCACATACCTGCCTTGTGTTACAACTTAGGGTGGTGGCAACCATGCCACACCATACCTCACCATACCTCACCACCCAACAATAATATCATTCCACCTAATCTCATACCTCATCATAGTTTTTTAGTGACAACAATTATTCCATACCTCACTCAATTTTATTTTAATATTTCATTAATATTTGTGCTTCACTTGGTGATGCCGATTCGGCAATATATACCGATCTCCATGCCACACCGAACCATACCTCACTAGAGGCAATGGTGTTGCCGTGCGGTTTGGACCCATACCGATTGAAACCGTATGGTGTTGCCACCCCCTTAGAGCATTCATAATGAGTCAAATTATCAAAAGCTTTCTACTATTTTAAAAAGCTTTATGGACTAGTTTTTTTTATTCTATTAAAAGCTTTTTAACATGACTTGCTAAACTTCAAGTCTATCTCAAAAGCTTTAGTTGATAAATGTAATATGACTAGTTTTTTTTATTCTATTAAAAGCTTTTTGAAAAGCTTTTTAACATGACTTGCTATACTTCAAGTCTATCTCAAAAGCTTTAGTTGATAAATGTAATATGCATAAAATGCATCAAGTCTTTAAATATTTGATGCATTGCAAATGCTTTTAGAATGTACTAGATCAAACAAGTAGGTGTCACAGCTCACCGCTCACAGCTTCTTAAATAAGCATTGGAAATTAGCTTTCCTAAAAATTAGCCACCGCTCACCGCTCTTTGCCAAACGATTATTAAAAATGAAAATGCTTATTACTCACCGTTCATCGCTTCAAAAAATTCTAAAAAGCTTCGCGCCAAACATAGCCTTAAACATTATGTGCCGAAATAATTCAAAGCATTTTATACCCTTTAAAAGCAATTGAAAATAAAAAATCTTAGATCCGTAAAAAGCAATATCATTTTAGAGTGGTTACAGTCAAGTCAACAACAAATACTCGTGATACAAAAATAACAACAATATATCCATTCATACGTTTATGTAAAAAACTGTAAGAAAATTCTTGGGGTATCTCAAGCGAAGAGATGCAACAAAGAATGAGTCCTCATTGGTAAATTACCTCTAAGAATTGTCTAACAACATGCAATTGAAACTATAATTCCTATATATATATATATATATATATATATATATATATGGTAGGGTTAAAATGAAAAGTTTCTTATAATGAAAAGAATGAGAAGGCATGTGGAAGTGACATGTGTCACCTTTGCCACATCACCATGCCATGTCATGTGACATGTGTCACCCCCACCCCCACCCCCACCCCACCCACCTACCCCCCCCCCCCCTTGCAAAAAAAATTTTTTTTTCCCGCCAAAAAAAATTTTTTTTTTTGGGCCAAAAAAAAAATTTTTTTTTTTTCCCGCCAAAAATTTCCCGCCAAAATTTATTACTGCATCACAGTTATAAAAATACTGCATCACAATTATAATTGTGATGCAGTAATTTATAACCTTAATGCACTAAAATCATGATTATGATGCAGTAAATTTATAACCGTGATGCAGTAACTTATAACCTTAATGCACTAATAAGTTTTGGTGCATCTTTATTATAAGTTAATAGTTCAGTGCATCAACTATGATGCACTAAAATCAAGGTTATAACCTTAAATGCACTAAAATCATGATTGTGATGCAATAACTTTATAACTGTGATGCAGTAATTTATACCTTAGGGGGGTGGCAACACTTTGATTCCATACCTCACCATACCTCACAACCCACCAATAATTTCATTCCACCTAATCACATACCTCACCATAGTTTTTTAGTGGCAATGGTCATTCCATACCTCACTTTTTTTTCTTTTTTAAATTCATAATTAAATCAAACAATTAAATAAAAACATAATATTTCATTAATAATAAAAAACAAATTACATAATACTTAAAAAAATTGCATAATACTAAAAAAAAATACGCATCTAAATATCCGTCGGCCATCCATATTGCTCCGCATACTCACGTTTTTTGGTAATCGTGATCTCTCGCATTCTCGGATCAATTATGTGATCGTGAGGTTGGTTATAGAACCTCAGTGCCCGATGATAAGCCTTTTCTTCAATATTACGGATTTGGGCCGACAACAATTTTTCGGCCAAGCCATCCTTTGTAGACCTTTGCTCCGCTATCGATTCCAATATTTGTATTTTCCTTAATTTTGAAAATGAAACACACGCTCCTCTTGAATTCCTCCATGCCGCTACGACAAAAGATGCCGCAAACCATACCGAATTCATGATGCCGCTAGGGTGGCAATGGGATGCCGCATGATGCCTAGCCAAACCGCAAGCCATACCGAGGGTGTTGCCACCCCCTTAATGCACTAAAATCATAATTGTGACGCAGTAACTTATAACCTTAATGCACTAATAAGTCTTGATGCATCTTTATTATAAGTTACTGCATCATAGTTAATAGTTAAGTGCATCAACTATGATGCACTAAAAACAATGTTATAACATTAATGCACTAAAATCATGATTGTGATGCAGTAACTTTATAACTGTGATGCAGTAATTTATAACCTTAATGCACTAAAATTATGATTTGTGATGCAGTAACTTTATAACTGTGATGCAGTAAAAAATTTTGGCGGGAAATTTTTTGGCGGGAAAAAAAAAATTTTTTTTTGCCCAAAAAAAAAAATTTTTTTTTTGGCGGGAAAAATTTTTTTTTTCGGGGGGGGGGGGGGGGTTGGGGGTGGGGGGCGGGGTGGGGGGGCGGGGGGGGGGGGGGTGGGTGGGTGGGGGTGGGGTATGGTGATGTGGCATGATGATGTGGCAAAGGTGACACATGTCACCTCCACATGCCTTCTCATTCTTTTCATTCTAAGAAACTTTTCATAATAACCCAAACCTATATATATATATATATATATATATATATATATATATATATATATATATATATATATATATAGTGTATCTTTATTTTGAGAACCCTGTTAAGTGCGAGAACTGCGATAACCCCCTTTTTTACTCCCAATGATACATAAGGTACATCATGTCAATGCATAATGGCATTTTTGAAAATAGATGTAACTTAATTTGATAGAAAAAACTAAAGTAGGGGCAAAATGGGAATTTAATTCTTCCATAAAAAAAGGATTTTATACTAAAACCGTTTTCTGATTTTTATTTTTCTCAGATCTCCCTCTTTCACTTTTCATCTCTTCCTATCAAGAACCCTAGCCACCTCTTTTTTGCTTCATGTCTATCAAAAAAATCGATTGTAGATCATTTATGCAAAATATAAGTTTCTCACTTTTTAACGTAGTGGCCTACTCATTTGTTTGTCTCTCTCCACATATGATGCCTCCATTTTCCTATCAACTAGTTTTCAATTTCAGTTTCATCTATCTTTTATTGATTTCATTTATGTTTAAATAATAGAAATCAAATGGAAGGGTAGATGTAAATCTCATATCAGATTCATAGATGCCAATTGAGAATGATGAATATGACTAATAAGGTTTGTTTTCTAATTCATGTTCTGTAATTGGATTATTTTTATTTAATCATTTTGAAATCGGGTTATGTATATTCAGTGATATATTTCAAGTTATAAAGGGTTTTTTTTTTTTTTTTTTTTTAGATCTTTATATTCACTCTAGAAATCGGAGTTTTTATTGCACTCCTGACATCGCCGTTGTTGCCGCAATATACTGACGACTATTGGTGACGATTGACGAGGTCCAATGTTTCTTGCGTCATCCTACTGTTCTTTAAGTTAAGTAGATGGAAAGCCAATTAACTGGTAAATATGCTATCTATACAAGATGTATGATGTAAGATGTATTTGTTTGTATAATACAAGATTCTTTTCGAGAATGGGGTCAAAACAGAAAAAATAAACAATCCTAAATGGTTATATGAATGAACAGATGGTGAGGTGGGTATTAAAATTTGATGAAATGTATGTAACTCCCAACGTAGTAGAGTAATTAGATCTTTATTTGGTTATAAATGCTTTTAATGGTGTTTTAACTTTTATTGATTAACGTTAAGTCTAGTTTACCTGGTGATTAGAATAAAAGGGATTGAGTGTGGATGAATTTGTTATTATGTTAGGTGTAAAATTTTTGATGATAACCATGTATATAAGTGTGCATATATGTTTCATGGGCATGGATCCAGTAAGAAGAGAAAATAAAATAAGAAGAATGAGAAATGTTTGTAGCCACACATTTTAAATGAAGAAGGAGAATTTCATGAGAGATGCATCTTATTTTGTAGGTGCATCTAAAATGTGCGGCTGTGGTTACTTCTCATTCTTCTCATTCTACTTTTATTTCTCATTTGATCCTTACTCTATGTTTCATTATTAATATAAAATAAATGTAAATATGTGTGCATATATGTTTTATGTTGTAGAAAATTAATATGTTATTTTCTTGGAATAGTGACCTACCTCCTAATGGTCAAGTCAAACTAGTAAATTTTGATATAAATCACAAGCCAAATTTACATTCTTGAATGGGTTTTGAAAAGATACATATATGTTTATGTATAAGGCACATATGTTTACATATAAAACATATATGTTTTATGTTTAGATTATACGTTTACATATAAAACATATATGTTTTGTGTCTAGATTATATATGTTTTGCATATATAAATTTTTTTGTCTCATGTTTACTTGTGTTTGCTAGTTTCAGCTTGTTTATGGGTGTAATATTATCTTGAGTTTTATTTTAAAAGTATTTAATATTGACTATTATTGTTTTCTAGGCGTGACAATAAGTTCTTTGAAGGCGTGTAGGCGTGCACATATGTTTTAACGAATTTGATGAGAAACTGGAAGTACAAATATGTTCTTGGAAGGCGTGCATGTATGTTCTTGGAAGACGTGCACACATATTCAAAAGAATCTGATGAGAAACTTCAAACACATATGTTTAGTGCACATATGTTCTTAGAAGGCGTGCATATGTATATTCGAAATAATACATTTGATTTGTATTTCATTTTATATACAAATTTGTGTATTATATTATGTTTTTGGTTTGTAATAAACGAAAGGTTACGACTATAATTTATGTTTTTAGTTTTTATTTAAGAAGTTTATAAAATATACCGCAGAAACACATATGCAATTACATTTTTAAGTAAAATTATTTGATTTTTAAACTAATGTACAATAAAAACACATGTAAATTTATATTATTTAAAAAAAAACATGTATGTACCTTGACTTTATAGACACATGCATGCTTAAAAAAAAAAAAAAAAAAAAAAAAAAAAAAAAACTGAAAAATATGAGATATTTAAAAACGGATTTTAATAAAAAAAAAAATCTAAAAATTATAAAATATGTCTTTTACTATAATACCCTTTAGATTAAATAATAATCTTTAATATTTAAAAAAATCTCATTGGTCTAGAGGAGTTCTCGCAGTTCTCGCACTTAACAGGGTTCTCAAAATAAAGTCCCCCTATATATATATATATATATATATATATATATATATATATATTCCTTTCTGTCTTTTTCCGATATGGAAGAGTGATTCCACCCAATTTTGCAACTTTTTAATATCTTATAGGATTATTTTTCTTTCTGTAGATATAATTAGTGATTCTGGTCATTGATATATGAGTGTTATAAACTCATCTTATGAATCAAGTCACCTCGTTGTTTAATAACTACTAAACTAGTCCTATTTTGTTACAAAATTCGAAATTGATCATGGTTGGTGGGTATTACTTTAAGGCAAGTTTGATGACCCAAAAACAAACTCGAATTTACCATCGTGTCGTACCAGAAACCGAATGTCAGTTTTCTTAAACGCGTAAAAAGAAAATTATACATGTGAAAGGTTGGTCATGTTATGCAAAATATATAAAAGTTGTGAAAAATGGTTGGTCATGTGATTGCAAAATATGCAATTCTAATTCAAAGGACTTCAAAGGCAAGTGAAAATGATTTCAACTTAAGAAACGTTGCGTTCAAATTCAACACAACATTTTCTTTCATATCACAGTTAATATAGAAACATTTATGTGTATTTTCTCATTTTCACTTTATTCAAAGCAAAGTTCTTTGAAAAGATTCTTAAGTCAAATTTTACTCTTAATAAGCAAAACAAGTTTAAAAATAACAATAAAACAAACAGTAAATAATATTTCTTGGGTAAAAATCACTTCAAAATTCATGAAGTGAACATAGCACATATGTTTACTTCACAAATTCCAAGATGATCAAAAGTTGAAGTACCTATAAAAGTATATATACATACATTTGTTTCTCTTAGTTCTGCATGTGGAAATAAATTTACACCTTTTTAATTTATCGTAACAAATGATTCATCCTTCATGATTATAAGAAAGGAAGATCGAGATCTCACTTTAGGTTGTTTTTGTCTTTGCAAGATCGGGATCGTGGGATCGAGATCCTATCAATTTGTCATGTTTTGTGAACAAAAGATAAAGGAGTCGAATTATTTTACATTTCTACTCAACATCAAAGATATGTTCGTATAATATCCTTTTAAAAATGTCAAAGTTCAAATTTCAAACATCAAAGTAATAGTAAAACATAATTGTGTGAGGACCTCGTATTATGTTTCTCGTGTTCCTCTGCTTCACTATGTGACTTCTACAAAAGTGAAATCCAACAAAAAATTACCTAATTAACATAATTATGCCATGTAGCAAAACACATAGCAGTGGCCTATAGACTAAGGATCAAATGAGAAAAATCCTTAAAATAAGAAGAATGAGAATATAATTATAACTACACATTAGAGATGCATCGATTTGATTTAAATGTATCCCTAATCTTTTGGATGCATCACAATATATTTTCTAGCTAAAAATTATATGCATATACATATATTAGATGCATTTCATCAAGTTATACAAATCTTATGTATTTTTCGTCCTCTGCGGGTCAAATTTGTTGCTAGCACTACTTTGCGTCGTTTTCACTTCAAAATCACTTTCAAAACTGATTGTGATGCATCTAATTCAAGTCGATGCATCTCAAATATGACACGTTTGTTTTGATTACTCGTTTGTTGAAATTGCAGGGTTTGGACACATTAAACCCGATTCTAATTATTGATAACAAAATAAAACTGGTAACAAAATTTCACTTATGTTCACTTCAGCTGCTTTCTTAGCTTATGTTCCCACATTTTTTTGCCACTGAAACAACCTCTCGGATTTTCACTTATGTCTTGGGATCTTGGATTTTACAGATTGGCGAATATGAGGAAACTATTGGGACATGTATTGTTTTCGGTGAAAATGGTGCATAGAAGAAAAAATAATCTATGTGTTTGATGTCAAGCGATTGGCGAGTATGAGGAAAAATAATCTATGTTTGATGTCAAGAAAAAAATAATCTATGGAAGTTACAGATTGGCGAGTATGAGGAAACTGTTCGATGTCAAGTCGATTTGAGATATGTGTTTGTTGTTTTCGTGGTGGTTGGCTGGTGTCATTGGTGGTAATTGCCTGTTTGGCTAAGTTTCGCTTGGATGTCGTTACTACGTCTATGTATGCATTGTGTTGTCAAAATTTAAGTTAGCTAACTTGTACTCTTGCTGAGTATAAAGAAAAAGAGATGTAAGAGTCGTCCTGAGATTAGTCGGCTCGCAATGTCGAATCGAAAATTTAAAAGAAATTAAATTAAATAAAAAACGTACAAATGCTCTGGAGAGAGCATAGCTACATTTACTCCAGAGCAACCATACATCATATAAGAATGTGTTAACCTTATGTATATATACACACATGTTTTTAAGTGTCCCTCCGATGTAGGACATAGATTGCACCAACATTGAATATTACAAATTTTATTATACGGTAAAATAAATAATTTCACTTGTTTAATTATAATTTGTGATTTTGATTATTAAAGCATATATGAGTTATTATTTAAATAAACACAAAATAGGTTTATAAAATCAATTCATCTCGTTGCTTGAGATGTATCTCATTACTCAATGACCATATCTCTCATCTTTATTGTGTTTTGTCAAACAAACCGAACGTGTTTTAACCCGTTATCTAATTCGACAATATATGTGTATTCAACACGACATTAGGAGTACTAGGCGAACTTGTTTGGTAGTGTTACTCGATCCATTTTTATGTCAATGTAAGGTTCTTGATTGCTTAATGCAAGGGGAAACTTAAGCAATATGATTGTTAAAGCCTTTAATCTTCTTTTTTAACGCGCACGTGCAGAGGTTGGTCATGTGATGCATTTCCCAAAGGACTAAAAAGCAAGTATAGTGACTAATTGACTTGGCAAATTTAAGCTTAAAAAATTGTTTTGTCCAATGCAGCATAAACGACTTATTCACGTTACACTTTTATACTCAAACATACATGCGCTTGACTTAGTAGGCTCTTTCTTTTCTTTTTTAATCTATTTATAAAATTGTTATATTCTGTAAAAACAATAGATAAAAAGTCATACGTACATATTATTAAAACTCAATATCATGCATGTATTGTCTCGACAAGTATGCATAAGGATTTACAGAGTTGGAAAGTAAAAATATAACTTTTTATCTGATGTGTAAAAAGTTAAAGATACTTTTTACTCTTTATAAGTCATGAGCACAAAAAATAAGAACATAATAGCTATTCAAACTGGGCTGAGTATCGGGCCAAAACCGAATCGAACTGATCCGAATTGACAAAATCGAAAACCGAAATTCATGAAAAACCTAAACTGAAACCGAACCGACGGGCCGTCGGGTCGGTTCGGTTTAGGTGTATTTAGGTGTGTTTTTTTCGGTTTTGCGTCGAACCGAACCGAAAACATGGAAAACATGAAACCGAAACCGAACCGACGGGCTGTCGGTTAGGCTCGGTTTTTGTCGGTTCGGTCGGTTTTGTCGGTCCGGTTCGGTTTTGGACCTTTGATGCTCAGCCCTAATTCAAACGTTAGTGTCAAGAAGTGTTTAAGTGATTTAAAGTATAGCCAAAAAAGCATAAGGTATCATAACTTTGCATCCTGAACCAAAGCCTTATAGGGCATGCAACGTAGGTGCCATGACACCCTGGTCCATGCCAAACAAAGAGCGTTATAGCCCAAGCCAATAATTTTCCGTACACCATGACATACCGTTGTGTGTGTTTAATTACAAATGGTGTATAGGGGTGCCAAAACAGTGGTTTGACTTGTAATATGAGGGTAGCATTTGCTATAATGATATGTCTTAAAAATTGTTTCTATGTTTTTTATTCGGTGTGAGACACTACCCAATGTTAAACTTTACATCTTCTAGTTTGTTGAACGAAAATACTTTTAAAAAAAAAATTTAACATGTGATTTCTTGAGCCTATTTTGCTACAAATTTAGGAATTAGGCCTTTTAGTGGGGCTTTACCTAAGGCGTTATCGAATCTAGTAACTCCCAACCAACGATGATTCGTCTAACCAAAAACAGACCAAAGTTGTGACCTTGTATTGTAACCTCGTGTGATAGACCGACCTAGCCTTGTGTTACAATGTACTAAATCAAACAAGGCATATTACAAGAAAAAAAATAAAAAATTAGTTAGGTTGTTAATAATTGAACACATATACTAACTATTTTCTTTTTCTCCATATGTATATAGATTAGCAAGTATAATGAAAAGAGGTAAGGCGAAAGTTGCTTGGGAAAGTTTGTGTCTTCCAAAATACGAAGGCGGGCTTGGTATTCGTAACTTGGAAAAATTCAATATTGCATTAATGACTACCTACATTTGGAATATTATAACTCATAAGGAGTCAATGTGGGTTCGGTGGATTCATGCGTACAAGTAAAAAGGATGGTGCTTTTGGGACGCGCCTCTAATATCTAATGTAAGTTGGGGTTGGAGAAAGATTCTTCAAATACACGGTATTGTCCGTCCTTTCTTTTAGCACTCTATTGGGAATGGTCATAAAACATCATTCTGGTTTGACAACTGATCCGATTTTTCTCCTTTGAAAAGTCACTTTTCTATTCATAGTATTACTAGAGAGGGGTTTGACCTTCGAGAAAGTGTGGTGGACATGGTGAACAGTGGTTCGTGGAACTTCCCAAACACTTGGTTACCTTTTTCCCGCTTTAAACCTTCTTGATATTCCAATTTTTATAATAGAGAGGATCAAGTTTTATGGCGCAAAAGTTATGACAATTCGCATACTTTTGCTGTTAAGCTAGTATGGGAATCAATTCGTCCAAGAGGTCAAGAGGTCGATTGGTTTCGTGTTGTTTGGCACACGTCTTGTATTCCAAGACATGCATTCCTCTTATGGCTTATTATGGTTCGAAAGTTGAAAACACAAGATAGAATGAGGCAATGGGATGTCGGTGATAACGTCGACTTAAACCTGCTTCGGTGTCCTTTGTGTAAGCTTATTCAAGATTCACATGAACACCTCTTTTTCAGGTGTCCCTACTCGTTTAAAGTGTGGCGCATGGTGGTACAGAATGAAAATTTACATAATGCTCCTGCTAAGTTAAATGACATTGTGGCTTGGCTGGTCCCGAGTTCGAAGAGAAACTCTTTCACAAGTGTGGTAAGTCGTTTAGTATTTACTGCTTCGAATTATATTTTGTGGAAAGACTGTAATAATCGCATTCATTCGAAAGTTGCACGGAAGGAACAGAAGGTAAGTGACCTTATTATTGAAATGGTGCGTTTGAAGATTACCTTTTTACATTTGAATAAAAGATCCAGTGTGGTGAAGGCATTAGGTTATTGGCTTATTCTTACTGAATTGACGTAGCTGCTGGATCATTTTTTCACTTGGTAGTTTTCTTACGTAGTGTTTTATTTTAATCCAAGAGATATATTGTTTATTGTTTGGTAGGTGTGATTCGAGTTTGTACGAATCATAGTAGAGGTTTGCATGATGCAATAGGGATAAAGTGGTTTCATCACCACTTTCTCATGTAACAAACATTATTATTTCATTTATTCTATTCATCGTGTATAGAAACCCTTTACTAAAAATAAAAGAAATTACAAAAGTGTTATGCATGAAATGTAGGATATATGATTATACTACAACACATTCGAAACACTTATGTCAAACCAAGTGGGTTGAAAAATGCATGTCATGTTCAATGTCAAGTCGATTTGAGATATGTGTTTGTTGTTTTCGTGGTGTTTAGTTGCTGTCATTGATGGTATTTGCCTGTTTGGCTAAGTTTCACTTGGATGTCGTTACTACATCTATGTATGCATTGTGTTGTCAAAATTTAAATTAGTTAACTTGTACTCTTGCTAAGTATAAAGAAAAAGAGATGTAAGAGTCTTTATGAGATTAGCCGGCTCGCAATGTCGAGTCGGAAATAAAAAAATTTAGATAAAAAGTTTAACATCAAGTGGGTTGAATGGTGCATGTCCTGTTTGATGTCAAATAGATATCAGATATGTGTTTGTTGTTTCGTGGTGTTTGGCTGTTGTCGTTGGTGGTGTTTTACTGTTTGGCTAAGTTTCGCTTGGATGTCATTACTACATATATGTATGCTGTTAAAATTTAAGTTTGTTAACTTGTACTCTTGCTAAGTAAAAATAAAAAGAGATGTATGATTGTTTTAGAGTGAGCTTAGCTACATTTACTCTAAAGCAACCCTACATCAGATAAGAACACATTAACCTTATGTATATATATACACATCTCTTTAAGTGTCCCTCCCCGATGTGGGACATAGATTGCACCAACATTGAATATTACAAATTTTAATATACGTTGAAATAAATAACTTCATTTGTGTAATTATAATTTTTGATTTTGATTATTAAAGCATCTATGAGTTATTTTTTAAATAAAAACACAAAATAGGTTTATAAAATCAATTCATCTCGTTGCTTGAGATGTTATGCAGGTAGTTATATCATTACTCAATGACCATATCTCTCTTGTTTATTGTGTTTTGCCAAACAAACCGAACGTGTTTCAACCTTGTTTCAACCCGTTATCTAATTCGAAAATATGTGTGTTCAACACGACATTCTAGGATTACTAGGCGAACTTGTTTGGTAGTGTTACTCGATCCATTTTTATGTCAATGTAAGGTTCCTGATTGCTTAATGTGAGGGGAAACTTAAGCAATATGATTGCTTACAGCCTTTAATCGTCGTTTTTTACACGCACGTGCAGATGTTGATCATGTGATGCATTTCCCAAAGGACTAAAACAAGTATAGTGACTAATTGACTTGGATAATTTAAGCTTAAGAAATTTTTATGTCCAATCCAACATAAACAACTTATTCACGTTACAGTTTTATACTCAAACATACATGTGCTTGAATTAGCAGGCTATTTTTTTTTTTTTCTTTTTTAATCTATTTATAAAAGTGTAATACACTGTAAAAACAATAGATAAAAAGTCATACGTACATATTATTAAAACTCAATATTATGTATTGTCTTGACAAGTATGCACAAGGATTTACAGAGTCGGAAAGTAAAAATATAATTTCTTTTCTGATGTATGAAAAGTTAAAAATACATTTTACTCTTTATAAGTCATATGAGAACAAAAAATAAGAACATAATAGCTATTCAAACGTTCGTGTCAAGAAGTGCTAAGCGATTTAAACTATAGCCACAAGAGTATAAGGTATCATAACATTGCATCCTGCACCAAAGGCTTATGGGGCGTGCAATGTAGGCGCCATGACACCATGGTCCGTGCCAAACAAAGAGTGTTATAGCCAACCAAGGTTTGTCGTATGACATAACTTTCGGTCATGTATATGTATGATTTTATAAAACTAAAAATGGTGTATTGTGGGTCTCAAAGGGGTGATTTGGCTTGTAATATGAGATTTATTTATTTATTTTAAAGTGACTAATGAGGTTGTGTTATTAAAATGCTAATGTAGGAACAAAAATGAAGTTTTGACATGTGAGGGTACCATTTGCTTTAATGATATGTGTAAAAAATTGTTTCTATGTTTATTCGACGAGGGACACTAATTTCATCACACGTTAAACTTTACGTTAAACTTTACACCTCTCTAGTTTGTTGAACGAAAATATTTGTTTTAGAAAATTTAAGATATGTAATTTCAATTTATTATGAAATAAAAACATAATGGGTTCTCTAGATAAGTCAAATCTTTGTTTGAATTTTTTCTAAACTGAGTCTATTTTGCTACAAAATTAGAAATTAGGCCTTGTTGTAGGCTTTACCTATGTTCTGTTTGAATCCAGTAACTGCCCAACAAACGATGATTCATCTGACCAAAAACAAATCAAAGTTATGTCCTTGTACTGTAATCTTGTGTCACAGACCTTCCTTGTGTTACAACTTAGAGCATCCATAATGGGTCAAATGATCAAAAGCTTTTTACTATTTTAAAAAGCTTTATGGACTAGGTTTTTGTATTCTATTAAAAGCTTTTTGAAAAGCTTTTTAACATGACTTGGTAAACTTCAAGTTTTTCTCAAAAGCTTTAGTTGATAAATGTAGTAGGCATAAAATGCATCAAGTCTTTAAATATTTGATGCATTGTAGATGCTCTTAGAATGTTTTTTTTTTTTACCGGCGAATTTATTAAACTAGGAAGATGCTAGAGAAACACTTACGAAGAAATTAAATGTGGGTTTTTTAACCAATCCACCCAAGAAAACATCCTACTACAACGACTATTACACCAGTTGAAAGCACAAAACACTATGTCAACAAAAACCTCCGAACGTCTAGGATGTTTTACCTAAAAAATGGAACGATTCCTAAACCTCCAAATAGACCACCAAGCAACGAAGAAAACACCCTCCAACACAGATTTGATCTTGGATGAGAGCCGGATCGATAAGAGCCAGGACTGCCACTCCTGGAACGAGGACCAATCTTGCGAATCTAAGTCCCACCATCGACATATGCGACGCAAAACAAGCTGGGCCAAGTCGCAGCGAAAAAGAATGTGATTAACATCTTCCTCGCAGGATAAGCAAACCAGACAGATAGACGACTCAATATTAACACCTATACGAACCAAATTGACCTTAGTCGGCAAACAGTCCTATCGAGCTCTCCAAGCGAAAACGTTAACCTTAATAGGAATAGATTTCACCCATCTAGTTGGAACGTCTTGAGAAGGACGAAATAAGTCATCAATGTAGTTACGAACCTCCTTAACTCGGAAATCGCCATCGCTAACCAAATCGCAGAACCACCGATCACAAGAATGACACCGGATCCAGCATAGAATTCATGACCGCCATCTGATGTTGTTCGTGACCACCCCGAGCACTTCTACAGAAAGAATTATCCACAGGAGCACTCAATTTAACAGCAACCGAAGCTTCTTTATCCAGCTCCAAAACAAACAAGCGAGGGAATTTAGCGCGGAGAAGCATGTCTCCAATCCAATAGTCGGACCAGAAGCGCGTGTTCTTAGCATTCCCAATACGCTTTTTACAATGAGACCAAAAATCAAACCCTTTCTCTTTTAACTTATGTAATTCCCGCACTATGGAGCACCAGTTAGACGATAGGTGAGTCGGGTGAGATCCAACCGAAGAACCATATAAAGCTCGGATAACCTGACACCAAAGGGAACCGTCTTGAGACACGAAACGCCATACCCACTTGAAGAGGAGAGCACGATTAAGAGCAAAAAAACTCGAGACTCCTAAGCCACCATGTTTCTTGGAAGCTAAAACCTTGTCCCAAGCAACCCAAGTAATTTCTTTATCCGATTGATCCGCTCCATTGAAAAAACGGCTGTGGATAGCCTCCATAATCTTCAAAACGCCTCGAGGGACTTTAAAAATAGACATAGTATAAATCGGCGACGCACCAAGAACAAATTTCAAAAGTGTTAAACGGCCACCTATCGAGAGAGTTTTCACCTTCCACTTAGAAAGACGAGATCTAAGCTTAAGAATTATGTCATCCCAAGCCTTGAGACGAGAAGAGCACTCTCCCACCGTCACACCTAAGTAACGAAATTTTTTATTCATAATGGAACAAGTAAGGAAAATAAAAATTACAATCTTATACTTAAACATTATGTGCCGAAATAACTCAAAGCATTTTATACCCTTTAAAAGTAATTGAAAATAAAAAATCTTAGATCCGTAAAAAGCAATATCATTTTAGAGTGGTTACAGTCAAGTCAACAACAATACTCGTGATACAAAAATAACAACAATATATCCATTATTATATATACTAAAAGGCAGGAGCCTTTTTAGTATATATAAGCATTAAATGCAAAGTTTGTCAAATTGGCGAAAACAGACCCTGAGGTTCAAGTGTCGTTGCAAAGTAAGTCTTTTAACATTAATAATCTTTCGAAACTTGGCAAAAACAACCCCTGAGGTTTAAGTGTCGTTGCAAAGCACGTCCTTTAAGCAATCCCGCTGCATCGCGCGGGTTTTCCAAAACTCGTTCATACTTTTAGGTAAAAAGTTGTAAGAATATTCTTAGGGTATCTCAAGCGAGATGCAACAAAGAATGAGTCCTCATTGGTAATTTACCTCTAAGAATTGTCTTACAATAGGCATTCGAAACTATAATTCCTTGATATATATATACATTCCTTTCTGTTTTTTTCTGATATGGGAGAGTGATTCCACCCAATTTTGCAACTTTTTAATATCTTATAGGATTATTTTTCTTTCTGTAGATATAATTAGTGATTCTGGTCATTGATATATGAGTGTTATAACATAAACACATCTTATGAATCAAGTCACCTCGTTGTTTAATAACTACTAAACTAGGCCTGTTTTGTTACAAAATTCGAAATTGAAACATTTATGTGTATTTTCTCATTTTCAGTTTATTCAAAGCAAAGTTCCTTCAAAAGATTTTTAAGTCAAATTTTACTCTTAATAAATAAAACAAGTTTGAAAATAACAATAAGATAAACAGTAAATAATATTTCTTGAGTAAAAATCACTTCAAAATTCATGGAGTGAACATAACACATATGTTTACTTCACAAATTCCAAGATGATCAAAAGTTAAGGCAGCTATAAAAGTATATATACATATATTTGTTTCTCTTCGTTCTAGATGTGGGAATAAATTTACACCCAACATCAAAATTTACACTTTTTTAATTTTATAGTAACAAATGATTCATCCTTCATGATTATAACCAAGGCTGTCAAGATCGAGATTTCACTTGAGATCGTTTTTGTCTTTGTAAGATCAGGATCGTAAGATAGGATAGAGATCCTAAGATCCTATCAATTTGTCATGTTTTGTGAACAACGGATAAAGGAGTCCAAAAACTCAACATCAAAGATATGTTCTTATAATATCCTCGTGAAAATGTCAAAGTTCCAACATCAAAGTAACAGTAAAACACTAAAAGTCAAGGTTCAATCGTTACATTAACGATTTAGTGGAATAAGATTACATAACATGAGTCATAAACGTCTCAAAACATACGATCCATCATACAAAAAGTGTATAATTGTATATAATTACCAATCTTGAGTTACTTATCACTTTTATATTTGGGCTTAAGCACAAATGGATGGGCTAGATGATAGAAAAAATAAAATAGATATGGGCTTAGGTAAACTCGGATCGACTAGAGTCTTACGACTTTCCGTTTGATGCTACGATCTTACTCATGATCTTACCCCACGATCGTACCCTACATACGATCCTACACGATTTTAGCTAGTGAGCACGTAAGATCGTACGATTTTAGGAGTTTACCCGCGATCTTGACAACCTTGATAATTTGTGGATATCATAAGAAAAGTAGTATACATGTTTTGTTACGAAAGAAACATCAATCGGTTCTCCTTTTTTTTACTTTATATATACTAATCACCTCGCTTTTGACAAACAATTAGAGTCCAGTAACCATCCAAAAAAAACAATCATTCCAAGCTCTAACATAATTGCGTGATGACCTTGTATTATGTTTTCAGTGTTCCTCTGCTTCACTATGTGACTTCTACAGAAGTGAAATCCAACAAAACATTACCCAATTAACATAATTATGCCATGTAGCAAAACACATGGCAGTGGTCTATATCCAAACTTCAACTTTTCCAATACATAGGAATAATGAAGCATTCTTAGCTACAGAAAACATGGTCACATAAGCTGTGGAAACCATGTTAACTCTTGCAAGCATTATAGGGACTCAGAGCACCAATCCACCCAAGATGTAGTCACACCTTTAGCTCATTCGATAACCAAGAAAAAGACACAACTTAATTGGAGCTCATCATAAATAGCTGATTTATTTATAGGTTTGTCACTCTATTTCCGAACTTCTTTTTATTTAAAGGTATAGCATCAATCAACATATCACTTAATTGCCAAATGATATCTATATTAGTGTTGTTGAAGTTAATGTGGCCCTTGTGAATAATGATATCGTCTATCGACCCGAGGTTAAAATGACCCATCTTTCACCATATAAAAATGCTCCCTCATCCGTTCACGACTCTTGAACACCATAAGAAACAATATTCCAACATTTCGATTTCACAAATATTCTTTTCACGATGGGGACAAATAATAGAGTTGAGATCCATTCCAAGATTATTTTGCCAATCAAAACCGGGAGTCTTTTACATTCAAGTTCTTGGGAAAATTTTGATCAATACAACACAAACTTTCTTTCACATTAAAAGTTGATAATGATAAAATATATATGTTCTAAAATCAGCAGGACTAACAAAAACTTCGTTTAATTTATTTAGACCAACGTTCCTTTATATATATCTGGTAAAAGTTGATACTCAAATAAATGTGTGCTAAAATTCATATAAAAACCTTGAATATTTCCATATTTGAGCAAAATATGTGAAAAATCGTTTTTTAGTTTTGATGCATAATAATAAAACAAAAAATACACATGTACTTCAAGGCTATTCTTTAATAGTTTTCGGGCTAAAATTGAAAATTCAAGAAAAGATTCGGAGTCCGAGCCACACCCCTTGGCCCTTGCATAGTTGCATTCGTTGACAAAAGAAAAGAAAAACATATTGCAACCCAAACGAACCCTTATCTCCTCCATAACAAAAACCTATATCATGGGTTGATGCAGTAATTCATTAGTTTGTAATCGTTATTCACATAGTTTAATATTATTCATTGTTCCATCCTTATCTCAATTTGAACAAATATTATTATACAAAAAATTGGGAGGTCGAAGATCAAATACTTTTTGATTGAATACCAACTTAATTGTTTATTAAGAATAAGTCAAATCTAAGGTAATTTAATTTATTTTATAAAGTTTTGATATTTTTTAAAGATTATTTGTAATTAATATTTTGGATTAATTAATTGATAGATCTCTATGCTATGATTGTTTTCAAGTAGATTCAATTTGGTTATAACGAGTGTTGGAAAACCCGCGCGATGCAGCGAGATTGCTTAAAGGACTTACTTTGCAACGACATTTAAACTTCAGGGGTTGTTTTTGCCAAGTTGCGAAAGATTATTAATGTTAAAGGACTTACTTTGCAACGACACTTTAACCTCAGGGGTTGTTTTCGCCAAGTTACGAAAGATTATTAATGTTAAAGGACTTACTTTGCAACGACACTTAAACCTCAGGGGCTATTCTTGCCAAGTCGGCAAAGTTTGCATTTAATGCACACAACTTTGCACAACTTGGGTCCTGACATTTAGTATATATATAAATATAAATGAGATATTTTTTATGAAGTTAATATGGTAAAGTCAATTTGACATTGTCGCTAATAAGAGTGCACCAATGGTAAAGCTAATTTGACATTGTCGCTAATAAACGAAACAGTCTATTGTCAAAAGTTACATTCGAGATTACTTAGAAAGATATCATAATGTTATTTCTTTTGTTTTGAAACAATTTTAGAACTGTTCATTAAAAAAAAATTTGTTGTTATTTTTTGGTTGTAGTTTCAGTTTGGATATCGTTCTTAAAAAATGATAGTTATATGTAAAGATTGATGAAAGTTTGCAACCTCCTAAATTAGTTTATCAAGTTTCTGAGTTGGCTTTCATTGCATTGAATTACATAAACCCTTTGATTCTGGTGATGGTATAAATAGCATTTAATTTTTCTTTTCTTTTCTTTTTATATATATGGAAACATATTGGAATGGTAACACAAACAACCAATATCAAACCACCATTTCAAAACCGGAACCATAGGTGCTCCTATACACAAACACAAACATAATTATAAAAAACTAATTATCAATATACAAACGCAACATGCAGAAGCTAAAACTTTATACATAAAGATGACCATGTCTATGAAAATACCATATACGAACTACTACACGTACATCAAACATAATTATAAAACAAAATTAAGAAACATAATTAAAACAAAAAATAAGCTATTCGTTTTTGGGTTTTGCTAAACATTGCCCACTAGGCACTGGTTAAACCATTAATTTTGATACATATAAAAGGTAATTTGTAGTTTATTTATTGTGCATTTAATATATGGCAACTTTAAATATAGAAAAAATATGTTATTTAAGGTAATTTGTATGTTCATTTATTGTGTGTTAAATACATAATTACTTTAAATATGAAAATAATAAGTTAATTAATTTGATTTAACTTTAGCAAAATCCTTTGTTTTTTAATAGATACAAATACATTGTTAAAAATTTTAGAAAAAACTTCGCGCGTGCGCGGGCATTATAGCTAGTAAGTACGATGAAAAAATTTTAAGGCTAAAAGTATTCTTGCTAGGGGAAAATCTTTGAAACACTTTCATTATCTATATAAAAACATATTTTTCCTCGTTTGTGGACGTAGGTCAATTGGAAATAATGTTGCCCAAACCTGGATAAATGTGTGGTTTTACTGTTTTATTATGGCATTTTAGAAGTATTAGGTGAACTAGAGTACATCACTTTTCTTATTTGAGCTCGTTACAACACTTCGCACGTGTTTTGGGTCATTAGAGTTATCGTTGTTTAAGCAGATGACTTGTTGCCCTTGTTCTTTCTTTTGTTCGTCAAAGATGTGGTGGTTGTTATTAGTTCATCTTGTGTTTTGGATATATTATTTTCGGATTTGATAAATATTACTTGTTTGGGTGTTGTATGTTGGAGGGTTTTTTTATGATTTTTTTTAGGTCTGTATTGTTAATCTAAATGTTTCACCGATTTCTGATATTTTAAGTTTGGGTGAAATTGGTCTGGTTCCTAGTAATAAGTATTCTCTTGGCAAGCTGTGTTTTGAACCATCTGCTACTTACAATGGAATCACAGGAACAAGTCCATTTTTTGAGATTCGTGTTGTTATACAATATACATCGTTGTAAACTTGTAATGAAGACTTGTAGATTGAAATTCAAGAGACTTCTTTCTTTTGTGTTTGTTGTTTTCGTGGTGTTTGGCTTCTGTCATTGGTGGTGTTTGCCTGTTTGGCTCAGTTTCGCTTGGTTGTAGTTTCTACATTTTTGTATGCATTGTGTTGTCAAATTTTAAGTTAGTTAACTTGTACTCTTGTTAAGTAAAAGAGATGTAAAGGTCGTTTTAGGATTAGTCAGTTCGCAATGTCGAGTCAGAAATAAAATAATAAATTAATTAAATATAAAAATGTAAGAATGCGGTGAAGTGAGCATAGCTACATATGTTGACTACATAGCAACCTTATATTACAAAAGAAGTTGTTAACCTTACGTATATACACACACATTTCTTTTAGTATTCCTCCAATGCGGGACATAGATTACACTAACATTGAATATTACAAATTTTAAGAGTAAATTACACCGTTCGTCCTTGTGGTTTGCGTTGACAGCAGGGTTTCGTCCTTTGACCAAAAAAGTTGCAACGTCCGTCCTTAAGTGGGAAACGTTTTGCATCGTTCTTCCATCCAACTGGGCCCACTAACGATCGTTAAATCATGTTAACCTGAGGGTATAATCGTCATTTCAACACCATAAGGACGAACGGTGCAATTTACTCTAATACTTATAAAAAAAACCTACCTAATTTTATATAAGTTATATTTTATTTATTTTTCTTCTCTCTTTTGTCTTCACTCACACACGCGTCCCACACACAAATAGAGAAAAAGAAATGCAGATTTCCCCAAAACCATGATAGCTTACTTTGAATTTTACATATCTTGCTTATGCATCTAAAAGATCTTAAAGTCATTTGCTACAAACAATGGTTAAAATAAATGAGATATATTTCAAGCAACAATATAAACATATTAGTGTCACAAAACAAGACCATCACATCCGTGGATCAAGACCTTGATAACCTCATCACCACACAGTTGTCGTCATCAAACTATTTAATCTTTAACAAACGACACTATTCTTGTACACTGTCGCCGCAACTTTCTCCGTCATTTTGCCGCTTCCACTTCGACACTATTCAGAGAACACCATAGATCTGAAGGTCTCACCAGTTAGAAATGTTTATTGGACACCACCTTCAAAAATTACTTTTACACTCAAATACTTCTACTATCTGTCAACATCAAGTCCCAAAAAAAAGCTAGAAAAAACAAAAGGGTATTCGTTAAAAGCTCAAGCTTTTCATCTAGTACTAATGAAAACCATAAATGGGTTCATCTTCCTTTGACTATATGTGAAGGTTTAAGGTCATTTGGTTCTGAGTTCAGTTGGTGGTGGATTAAAACGAGTTCATCATAACTCGGGTGACTTGGGTTTGCTTTGGACCGAGCATCAAGAAAGGACTTATATGGTTACTTCACTCAATGATATGTCGAAAGTAAGTGTTGGAAGAAGAAGGTGATTTTTTTGAAGATGCAACTCAAATTTAGGGAACCCGGTTAGGGGTTGTTTGTTTTGTGGTCGGTTCAAAGGATAAACCACCAGATTTATCTTTTTGTGGTCGGTTCAAGAACGACCCTATGAGATATATCATCTTTTACAACAAAATGTTGAGGAGGAAGACCGGATCTGCGGATCTTGATTGGGAAAGGACAAGCTCAGAATATTGGTTCTAAGTTTACTGTTTGTGAACCAATCATTGGAAATGAGGTTAATGCCTCGTATAAAAAGTTGGATGAGATGGTACTCATGGTAGATAATGGATTAATGGTGGCGTTGGGGTTGAAGACGGTGGTGTTGGGATGGGAGTTGAAGGTGGTGGAGATAGGGTGGTAGTGGGTGGTGGGGTGGTGTCAGGTGGCGGTGGAGATGCGTCAGGAGGTGGTGGAGATGCGTCAGGTGGTGGCGGAGATGTGACGGGTGTGGGTGGCTGGAAAAATTGATGGACGAAAATAATGGTGGTGGGTGTTATGGGTGAGGAGATGAAAAAAAGTGATAGTGGGTCACATTATGAAGAAAGAGATAAGGAGAAAGAGAGTGACTAAAATGACATTTTTACCCTCATGTGCAAGTCACATGAGGGGAGTTTAACAGTCAAACTTAACGTCGTTTGGTCAAGGGACGAACGGTGCATAACGTTTCCCACTTAAGGACGGACGGTGCAACTTTTTTGGTCAAATGACGAAACCCTGCGGTCAACGCAAACCACAAGGACGAACGGTGTAATTTACTCAAATTTTAATATATGTTGAAAGAAATAATTTCATTTTTGTAATTATAATTTGTGATTTGATTATTAGATCTTTACGTATAACATTTATCACGTTAGCATTACATCAGCTTTAACATTTCATCTTAACTTAACAAAAAACACCCCTTATCATAACATTCCCAAGATTAAACATTAACTCAAATATTTTCAAATTCAACCCCTAAACTAAAATAAACACTTCATTTATTAAAAAACATATCATAGATTCTTAAACATATTATAATACGAAATATAAAATAACTACAAAAAATTACAACGAAAAAAAATAACGAAACATAGCAAATACTTATTCATCGTCGTCGTTATCTTGTTGTTGTTGTCGTTCAAGATGGTTCTACCAAACATGCTCCATAATGTCTATTTGGAGTTGAGTATGCGTTTCTCGGTCGCGTATTTCTTTTGCCTTTCGACGGTGAGTATCACATCTTTCAACCCACCTTTGTTGCCTCATACGTGCTGACGGATCCACCCACAGTTCGTTATAGTCACGTAATGCAAATTTTTGATCCTTTAAAATCATGTGATGCAAAATAATGCAAGAATACATGATTCTACGTATCTTGAAAATTTTCATTTGACGTGTCGGTTGTTGTAGTATACCCCAACGTCCTTGAAGCACACCAAAAGCACGTTCAACATCCTTTCGGGCACTTTCTTGTTGACAAGAAGGATTTGACAAAAGTTGCCCACTGTGGGTAAATTCCGCCAGCCAAGTAATACCCTTGTTCATACCTAGTTCCATTAACCATATAAGGGGCTCTTGGGGCAATGTCAGCAAGAATGACGTTGAATAACGGAGAGTTGTCTAAAACATTAATATCGTTATTCGCCCCCGCCATCCCAAAAAATGCATGCCAAATCCATAAATCTTGAGAAGCAACAGCTTCAAGCATAATTGTTGGGGTGGTTTTTTATCACCCCTACCAAATTGCGCTTGCCAAGCCACCAGACAATTTCTCCATTCCCAATGCATACAATCAATGCTACCAAACATTCCCGAAAAACCATGACACTCTTCATGTCGTTGATAAATATTTTAAATGTCGGCCCATGTTGGTTTTCTTAAATACTCTGACATAAACAAATCAATAACGCATTCGTTAAAATTATCAAGACAATCACGCGAAGTATGCTCACCCATTGCAAATATTCATCAAACGCATCGGGTGAGGTGTTGTACGCCAATTGGCATATGGCAGACATACACTTCATAAGAACACTTAAACTCATTCGACCCGTACAATCGGGTGATTTGCTAAAGAATTTAGAATGATTTGGAATATTTTCAGAAGTATAAGATTCAATACCTTCGACTATTTGCAGAAATAGTTTCCGGCTCATACGAAATCTTCTTCAAAAATTCCGGTTCGAATACTTACAACCTTCAACGAAATAGTCGTTACGCAAACGTTCTTCTACAAGCTCACGTTCACGATATATATTGGTACGAGTTAAGAGAGGTTGAGATGCTTCTTGTTTCAACTGTTGCTGATACTCGTACGCCGCCATCATAAATTTGAAGTCGGTTTCGTCATCAACATCTGACCATTGCTGAGGTAATTCGTCAATTTGATTCGGATTCATTGTGAATGAACAAGCGTTTTTTTTTTTTTTTTTTTTTTTTTTTTTTAGAGAGGAAGTATATAAACTTGAATTTGAATTATGGAAGTGTGAAAAAATGGTGTTTTATTTGGGTATTTATAGTGGTAAAAAAATGGTTTTAATTTATTTATTTATTTATTTAATTCAAACTAGCCGTTTGAAATGAGGGGGGGGGGGGGGGGAGGGGAGGGGGTTAAATTGAGTTTTCTTTTTTTTTTTGCTTGCCATAACGCAGCGTTATGCTGCTAACATTCCCACGTTAACGTGCCACTAACGCCTAGCACGGTGTGGGTAACGGGGGTTAACGCCCCGGCGTTAACGTGTAACGCGAGTATCACGTTATTATACCGTGTGCTCTTAAAGCATATATGAGTTATTATTTAAATAACACAAAATAGGTTTATAAAATCAATTCATCGCGTTGCTTGAGATGTATGTGCATGTACGTATATCAACTCAATGACCATATCTCTCTTGTTTATTATGTTTCACCAAACAAACTCGTGTTTCAACCTGTTATCTAATTCGACAATATATGTATGTTCAACACGGCATTTTAGGAGTACTAGGCGAACTTGTTTAGTAATGTTACTCGATCCATTTTTATGTCAATGTATGGTTCCTGATTGCTTAATGCGAGGGAAAACTCAAGCAATATGATTGCTTAAAGCCTTTAGTCATCTATTCAAGCAAAATGATTTAAATACTCGAGTTTATTTTCCTTTGTTAACTATATTGTTTGCTAACTAATTGAACTAAATCTGAGGGTTAACGATGTGCATGACACAACACCCCACTCCCTTGCTGCTTTCACAGGCTCATGGAAACACTTCTAGCGTGTTTCTAGGTCGTTAATTTGAGTCAAGTTGATGGTTGGGACTGGTGGTCCTTGTTCTTTATTTTCTTGGTCGAAAATGTTTGTTATTTATTTTTTTTTGAACGGCGAGTTAGTAGTTAGTGATCCGAGGCTACAGTGACATCCAATTGGGCAGTATGCAAGCCTCAAACCTTTCTCCTTATGAGATAAACCCCACTCCTGCTTCTATTTAATTTTGGGCTTCTGAAGGTCCATGGTGAGACTCGAACTTGAGACCTCTCCAAGGAAACCTCTCCAAGGTTACCCTTGGTGGCCAACTGAGCTAGCCCAATTGGTTGAAAATGTTTGTTATTAATGCTAAGGTTTCAACTCCTAATAAAAAATGTGTTAACTCTTGCTTTTGTTGAATTATCAATTTTTTTTTTGGTACGGGTCCGGCTAGTTTCCGGCCAATCTCCAGCCTTCAGTAGCCACCTCCTGTTGTCCTTTCTCTGTTTTCCTTCTCGATTCATGGGCGTCTTCCACCCATAACAACGATGGCAAACGGAACAAATAGCATTTCAGAAACCATGAGGAACGGTCAACATGTTAACAATCGTAACCACGAGCAGCGAAACAAAGGTATTCACAACAATTCCAACCTTAATTTTCGTGAGGTTCATAAGTCGTATTCATCAATCTTTGTCTCTAATATCCCATGGAAAGCGACAGTCCAAGATCTTTGGGATACATGTAACAAATGGGGTGTGGTGATTGATGTTTACATTGCAGCAAAGAGATCCAAATCGGGTCACAGGTTTGGTTTTGTACGGTTTGAAAACGTTAATGACATCAATTTGTTAGTTTCTAATCTAAGAACGGCATGGATGGGTGGGTTCCATATATTTGCTGATGTGGAGAAGTATGGTCGAACTAAACCCAACGAAGGCTTGAATTCTAAACCTGTTAGTGATAATGAAAACGTTTTTCAGTCTTCCAACTCATATGCTAAAGTTGTCTTGGGTAATAAATCAACGGGTATGTCAGGTAATAATGATGCAAGTAATGACGGAGCAAAATCTGTGGGGGTGTCGGTTTGTAATAAGGTAAACGAGGAGTCGGGTAATGAAGCGGTGATGTTTATCTCGGTAGATGATTGTTTAGATTTGGATGGTATGGAGCGTAGTATTCTTGCTAAAGTCAAAGATTTAAATGTCATTACGGATCTTCTGAAAATTATGTCTTATGAGGGTTTCGATGATGTTGGTCTTAGATACGTTGGGGGACGTTGGTTTTGGTTGGAATTTGATTCTATGGATCACGTGGAAAGTGTCAAGACTTCTAAGGCATTAAATGAGATATTTTTGGAGTTCAAGGATGTTTCTCACGACTTTATTCCGGATGAAAGATGTGTTTGGATAGACTTGGTGGGTTTGCCATTGGCATCATGGGCTCCAGAGGTTTATAAGAAGTTGGGTGCTCGGTGGGGATGTAGTGTGTTTACTGACATGGAAAATGACGGACCAATGTCTCATGGGAAGGTTTGTGTCCTTACTGAGTCTTTACATCGAGTGCTAGAGTCCTTTATAGTTTCGTATCGTAATCAGTCTTATCGTATTATCGCTACTGAGTTTGCATACTGGGCGCCCAATATAGAGTCCAATATAGAATCGACGGAGGTTAATTCCGTAAAGGATGATGAAGGTCCTAGTTTGGATGGAGGATTGGAACATGAGGTGCCTTTGGACGGTGTTGGTTGTGATTCAGACTCGTCGAATGATGACAACAAAGATTCGGGTTTGTCTAGTCATTTATCAGCTACTAGTCGGTTTTTGCGAGAGGAGGATGTTCATGGGTGGAAAGTGATCTTGTTGACTCCATTGAAGAAGGTGAGCTCTGGGGCGATTCGATCTTGTATAATGATAGGTGTGTTAAGAAATGTATGGAAAAGAAATTGGAAGACGATGCTGGTATAGATATTCAAGATTGTTATAAAAGTGTTAATGAGATATGTGAGGAGGTTAATAACAATATGTCTAATAAGGTGGAAGGCGAGACTCTTGGAGAATATTTTAAGTCGGTTAATGCTCCTGCAAAGGATCCCAACATCGTGTCTCCATCTACACCCTCGGGTAATGATCTAAACCTTGCTATCGAGTCTGATTCTACGTGGCTTGATTATGTTGGTCCTCTAATTAGCGGCGAGCTAGACTCTGAAAAACGCTGGAGCTATAGAGACCCAAAAGGGAAGGTTCATGGGTTGTTCTCTCTCGCGCAATTACGTATGTGGAAAGATTATTTTCCTAGCGATCTTCAGATTTGGAGTTATTATGACAACGTTAAAGAAGCTATTTTTCTACACAATGCCTTAACGAGACAAACAAAGGATGCCGGTTAGATCGCTTTGCATTTGCGGTATGATGCAACGGATGTTCAGTTTCGTTCACGGGAGGTCATTTTTTTGGCACAATGGTGGCATCTCCTGTCTGATTCTAGTTGTCATCGGTTTTTTGTGTGTTTGTCATGTTTTATTACAGCTTAATTAGTTCCCTACTCTTTTTGGTTTATTGGATCGATTTGCGTGTAGCTTGTACTGCTAGTTTCTTTCTAGCTTTTTTTTTTAATATAATCTCAATTGCCGTTCAAAAAAATATATATATATATATATATATATTTGAATATGAAAAGTAGAAAGTATATATAATCCAAACTTGTTTAAAGCTAACGTCAAGAGTTTAGTTACATTTTACTATACGAGTACAAAAGTCAAATGAAATAAAAAATTACAAACCATAGTTATTTATTTGTGTAAAAAAGTAGCAAGGTCATGATCTGATTATCATAGTTGGCTAACCTTATTAGTACATCAAAATGAAATATAAAATTACTACACCATATTTATTATTTGCGTAAAAATGAAATAAAAAATTACAACACCACAGTTATTGATTTAAGGGGCCGTTTGATATGTACTGTATATGAGAATGACTATAAATATGGGTATCGAATGGGTTTGTATACCCACCACCATAGATGGGTATAGGAAATGCCTATTTTTATGGTTTCGTACCCATTTTAAAAACCAAACAACTATATTAGGAATGAAAGCATTCCTTCATTCCTATACCGTCAAACCAAACGACCACTAAGTAAAAAATGCACTCGTATATCAACATTAGCTTAACTCTCTTTCTAAGGCGGCTATCTTTGATGATGTAGTGTCGTATTCTTTTTATTGGGGTCGGTATAGATGTAAAGTGTTATTTAGTTGGGTTGATTGGTTAAAAAACTCATCTTGTAGTTTTGTAATTTTCCTAGCTACTTGCTAGTATTTTAATAAAGTGCTGTTAAAAAAAATGCATAAGGTGATCTGATGACAATAGTTGCATATGTACACCAAACCACCACCTTCCAATACGTGGTTATCTAGAAAGCTTATGTATCTATATACACAGATTTCTTTCTATTTCCTTCCTAAATTGCACCAACATTAAACATCATGACTTTTAGTATGTTGAAAGAAATATTTTCATTTCTGTGACTTTAATATGTGAATTTGATAGTAAAAATATACATAAGCTCTTATCAAATAAACCCAAAACAAGTTAAGTTTAGTTGACAAATTACTAAATTGGGTAAAAAAAAAAAAAATACAAAATAAACCAAGCTGGGTGGACTTTACTTTAGGCTTGTTCAATCTGACCCAAAAACAGACATTGGTTTGTTTTTCTGCAATACCTTGTACAATAATAATTTATCATAGTACAAAATTACAGATACAAAAGTTGAAAAGGTAATGTCAAAATGTTTATGTATGATACAAAGGTAGGAAGTAGAAAATGTTTGTCAAGCACTGCGAAATATGTTTGCCAAAGCACTTCAAAGTGAATTTATTTACTCTTAATAAGTAAAACAAGTAAAACATAATAGTAACCAAAAGGAGTAGTCGATTCCTATCAAGTGAACATGGTTCATCAATTAGTTAAAATAATTATCAGCTATATATACAAACATTTCTTTCTTTTTTGCTCCATTGTGGGACTATGAAACTTGGAACTTCTTAATCACTTTTAATGAAATGATTCATTCTTGATATAGTTAGAATAATTTTGACTCTAAATCTTGATATATTCGTGTTGTTATGTACGAGTAATACACACTTTCAGAATATATTACTTAATTGAACACACTTTCAGAATATATTACTTAATTGATCGACTTAGTTACCACCTCGTAATCTTTGACAAATCAACACATTTGGGCTTTACCAGAAGCCCACATGAGTCCAGTCACATCCGACCAAGATAGCCCAAAGTTTAATAATAACTGTCAATTTCAAGGTTTTCAAGATCGGGATCCTACCAAGGATCGTTTTCGTCTTTGCAAAATCGTGATCGTAAGATCGGATCGGTTGATCAAGTCACTAGAAATCCTCGACTGGCTGATCAAAGAACTGCTCTCCTGCATCCTTAACGCGGTTGATCAAGTCACTAGAAATCCCATGGTTAACAATGTGCATGACACCCCACTCAGTGTCTGCTTTCATGAGCTCATTACAACATTTCTCGCGTGTTTTTTGGTCGTTTGAGTTGATGTTACTCAATTCGATGGTCGGGCCTTGGGGTCCTAGTTCTTTCTTTTCTTCGTCGAAGATGTTGGTGATTTTTGTTAGTTCGTCTTGTGTTCGGATGTATTCTTTCGGGATTTGATGAATACCACTTGTTGCTAAGGTTTCGACTCTTGACCTTTTGTGTTTGTTGGAATCACCATTTTGTAAAAAAAATCCTCAGAATACAAAACTTACAAAATGGCGATTCCAACAAACACAAAAGGTAGAATACAATTCCCATTCAAATGACTAAAAAGGAAAGTTTGACTAATTGAAGCTTTATAAAATGTTAGGTTACATTTCTACATAAACCACTCTTTCATTCGAAGTACCATTTTCTGCTTAAAATATATGCCATCCGTGAAAAATCTTAGATCCTAAAATATCAATATCAGTTATTGTCTCATTTGAGAGTGTTCAAAGTCAAGTCAACAACTGATATAAAAATAACAATAATATATCCATTTATAGGTTTATTATGTAAAAAGATATTAGACAATCTAATATAAAAGTAACAAAGGATAAGTCTTAATTGGGGAAAGGTAAAGGGAAAGATAATGATTATAGTGGGGAAGGCAAAGGCAAATAAAATCATTTCCCCTAATTTATTATACAATGACTCATTACCCATTATTGAATAATAGACCATTGCATTATACTCCACTAAGGGGACTGGCAACGCATTCGGTTTCACCATCGGCATGGTTGATACCGATCGGTATCACCATTGCACCTCATTCGGTTTCAATCGGTGTGGCATGGACTTGTGGTAAATCGGTAAACAACACCGATTTGGTATGAGACTTGTGGAAGCAAAATGTAGCTGTTGCATTGATTAGGCATGGTTATTATTGGTGGGTGATAGATGAGGTATGGGTTAGGCATGGTTCCCACTAAAAATCTATTGTTAGGTATGAGATAATTAAATGGTTGTGGTTTCTTTTTATTCTTCTCATTTTAATATTTCTTCTTGTTTGATCATAACTCTACCACTTATAACCTTTTACTAAAAATGCCCTTAGTTGGTTATTTACATCTAGATTAATCTTACAACTTGTGTTAGAAACTATAATTCCTAGATATATATACACATTCCTTTCTATTTTTCTCCGATATGGGAGAGTGACTCCACCCAATTTTGCAACTTTTTAATATGCTATGAAAATATTTTTCTTTCTGTAAATATAACTAGTGAATCTAGTCATTAATATAAGAGTGTTATTAACATAAACACATCTAATAAATCAAGTCACCTCGTTGTTTAGTGAATCTAGTCATTAATATGAGTGTTATTAACCGGCTACAAAATTCGAAATTGATAATGGTTGGTGGGTATTACTTTAAAAAAGTATAAAAATTTATAACTTGTACTCTTTCTAAGTAAAAAAGTATAGCAAAAAAAAAAAAAAAAAAAAAAAAAAAAAATTCCTAAGAAATTCCTTGTGCGTGATGTTCTTGTTGATATATGCTCCCGGTCTGAAATTTCTGCTCGTAAGGAGGTGGATATTGGGCTTTCTGGAGATGGGGAGAGATCCTTGCGACCGGCTGATATATTACTTTACTCGTGGGATATTGGGCGTGATGTATGTGTTGATCTTACGGGATCGTCGCCCTTGACGCAATCCGGGATGACTGGTTTTGTGCCAGGGAGTGCGATCATTGATGCTGCACACAGTAAACGTGTCAAGTACGAGGCGAAATGTGCAAATATTGGATATGGGTTTCTCCCATTTTCTTTTTCTTCTTTTGGAGAACTTGAGAATGATGCATTTACCTTACTTAAGCGTATTCGACGATTCTCTACGACTCAAGACATTGGAGCGCGTGCAACAGTTCATATTTTTAATAGGATTGGTTTTGCCATTGCTAGAGGTGTGGGGGCCCAGTTGGTTTATCGGCTTCCCACTAATATCTTGTAAATCTTATGAGTTTTTAATAAAGTGATGTTTTATAAAAAAAAAATAATAAATAATAATAATAATAATAATAATAATAATAATAATAATAATAATAATAAATAAAATGTAAGGGTCTATGGTATGAGCTTATTTATTTAAAAAAAAAAAAAAAAAAAAAAAAAAAAAAAAAAAAAAACCTCTACGAGTGATTCAGGTACAATTACGGATAAATAAAAAATTATGTTAGTTAACTTATACTCTTCCTAAGTAAAAAAAAAGAAAAAGAAATTGCTAAGTAAAAAAAGGAAATGTAATAGTGATTTTGGTACAATTAAATAAAAATTTATGTTGGTTAACTTATAATCTTCTTAAGTAAAAAGTAAAAAAACGAATTTGATAAGTAAAAAAAGATGTAAAGCTACATATGTACACCACATAACATGGAGAAGTTGAGGACGTTTGGCGTATTTATTTCAAAAAAAGGACTCTAAGAGTGATTTTTTTACAATCAAGGACAAATCAAAATGTATAACTTGTACTCTTTCTAAGTAAAAAAAGTATAAAAAAAGGGAAATTCCTAAATATAATAATAATAATAATAATAATCTCGGTCACTCAGGATATTGGCGTGCGTGGTGCTAACTATATGTTTAGTAGAGTTTGTTTTGCTATTGCTATAGGAGTGGGGGCCCAGTTAGTTTCTAGGCTCTCTTCTAATTTCATCCCCTTCTCTTTCTCTTCGTTTGGCGAACTCGAGAAGGAGGCGGTGACCCTGCTGAAGCGAATCCGAAAGTTCTCGGTCACTCAGGATATTGGCGCCCGTGATGCTAACTATATGTTTAGTAGGGTTTGTTTTTGCTATTGCCAGAGGAGTGAGGCCTAGTTAGTTTCTAGACTCTCTTCTAATTTCTTGTAATTTCCTATAATTTTTTAATAAAGTGATGTTTTTATAAATAATAATAATAATAATAATAATAATAATAATAATAATAATAAAATGTAATGGTCTATGGTGTGAGCTTAAAAAAAAAAAAAAAAAAAAAAAAAAAAAAAAAAAAAAAAGGGACTCTACGGGTGATTTAGGTACAATCATGGACAAATAAAAAATTATGTTATATTTATACTCTTCCTAAGTAAAAAAAAGAAAATGCTATGTAAAAAAAGGAAATGTAATAGTGATTTTGGTACAATTAAGAACAAATCAAAATTCATGTTGGTTAACTTATAATCTTCTTAAGTAAAAAGTAAAAAAAGAAACGAATTTGATAAGTAAAAAAAGATGTAAAGCTACATGGTGTGAACTTAGCTACATGCTATGTAAAAAAAGGAAATGTAATAGTGATTTTGGTACAATTAAGAACAAATCAAAATTCATGTTGGTTAACTTATAATCTTCTTAAGTAAAAAGTAAAAAAGAAACGAATTTGATAAGTAAAAAAAGATGTAAAGCTACATGGTGTGAAC
Organism: Chrysanthemum seticuspe; assembly: GCA_019973895.1. Classification (NCBI taxonomy): domain Eukaryota; kingdom Viridiplantae; phylum Streptophyta; class Magnoliopsida; order Asterales; family Asteraceae; genus Chrysanthemum; species Chrysanthemum seticuspe. Next base: position 26,113,569 of record BPTQ01000006.1, read on the forward strand.
TTAGCCACATATGGACACACCATAAAACCCTTATGTTGATACAAAAGTTGGACGTTCCTGATTTGGAGCTCCGGTTCTCGTACCAATTGAGAATTGCTGCTTGAGACCTGCGCACTAAGAGACAAGAAACACCGTTAGGCTTACCGTGGGATTGTCTCCCACGATTATCCTCCGGCGTGAGAGTGAGTAATCGGTTTAGGGTTTAAGGAGTTTTAGGGTTATGAGATCGTACCTTAAACGAAGGATATGATTCCCTTTATATACGCACGAAATCCTTGTTGGTTCCGTGTTCCCCAACCTTCGGCGTATCCCGCCTAAGTTGGTTGGGAATGATTATCTTCTTATTTTAGAAGATATCATATATCTATTCCGTAAATAGATTTGGGCTTGGGCTTTCGTGAGCCCAAACCTTTATTGAAAGTGACCCAGTTCGTGCCGGGCTTGTTAGTATTGGGTCGTGGTCGGGTTTATGACCCGACACCAGACTATACGTCATCATGTCCCCCCAGTCTAGTATGCGCAGTGCGTAACTGCGGGTGCTAGACTAATGACCGTAATAAAAAACGTACAAAACGTACGAAAGAAACCATATACCTACCCGTAGGTGCAATGTATCGAGACATCCATGTGAATAGTCAATGCCTCGTTAATCGGGGGAAAGTTACTGCCCCGTTGTCACATCAAGCCATCTCAACCACACAATGAAGACTAGTGGAATCCACGTGTCGCCAATCGTGTGGAAGAGAAGAAGTGTATAACTTGGCGATGCATTTTCACCGGATTCCTCACAGTAAAAAACGCCATCCACCATTTCTAAAGCATTTTAAGAGTTGTAAATCCAAAAGTAACCAACCACAAAGGTAACCGCGCGTGCGATATAGCAAAAAATTATATCACCATGGTTAAACAGTTGTCTGACTTCACCTCCGATCTTAATTTGATCGATCTGATGGAATTTACCTCAGATTACTTTATACCCCGGGATGTGCATCCAGTAGTTCCGGATGCGCGAGCCACGATTGCTGATTTCCCCGAAGGGAAAGTGGGTGTATACACACGGTTATTCGAATTTGTGAATCAACGTGTGCCCCTGTCACGCTTTCTGTGCGATGTGTTAAACTATTATACGCTACACATATCGCAGCTACATTGTATCGGCGCGGCTAAAATTACCAATTTTGAGGTAAATTGCCGTCTGTTGGGGATTAACCCCACCATCCACCTATTCCGCGCCTTTTATCACACGACGTGGGCGCATGGGTGGGTGTCTTTTTCAAAACGCGTCGGTAGACTGCAGTGCTATACGGATAAATTAGACGCCCTTAGGAATTGGAGGGAATACTTCTTCTGGGTAGATGATACATGTTTTCCTTGGAATTATGAGTTTTATACCCGGGGAGCATTACAGAGGGATGAGTACCCATTGCCTGGGTCTTATAACGTCGAGGATGCGGAACTGATAAATGCGAACCGCATCCCCATTAGTGCATATCCTGAGGGATTTTTGGTGCACATGGGAATCAGCCGTAATTATTTTGGCCCCGAAGATGAGATCCCTATCTTTTTAGACGCCAATGGCCAGGGTGGGTACTTATTCCTCCGTACTTCTGTGTCTAAATAATGTAAGCACAATCTTCCGTCTTTGTCGCGCATTATATAACCTGTTTGTATATGTGTTTTGTCTTGCGCAGAGATGGATCTATTCACCGTCGTACAGCTAGCGAAGCCCGTAGCCGCAAAGACAGGAGTACGACCTTTGAGGGATGACGAGGAGCCTATATTAGCTGCGACTGCAGGGCGTGTCATAGAACTGACTGCAGGGGATACAGGGACCAGTTCCTCCGTTGCAGTGGAGGCAACGCCTCTGCAGAGCCGTCCCAATCCTGAGGTGACTTCGCTGGTGGCGCAGTCATCGCCCGTAGCTGTAGCTCATCCTGAAGAGGAAGAAGAAGAAGAAGCTGCGCTTAGTCGGAAAAGGACCCGAAGAGATCATGGTGCGGGCCCTTCAAGGAAGAAACGTCCCGTGATTCAAACTGTGGAGTTGTCCTCCACTGATGAAGCGTCGTCGCACCCATCTGCTGATGACGCGGAGCCAAAGTAAGTAAAACCATATATGTATAACCTTCTGTTAGTTGGTGCATGTGCTAGTTGTGATTCTAACATTGCGCTGGTGATCATTCGCAGGATGGAGCAGGTCATAGAGTCACCTCCCAAGGCGAGTCCAATACAGTCAGCGTATTCTGAGCCGCCGAGCCAGGATAATGAAAACCAAGCGGATGCAGATGTGCCCCTGGATCAATTAGTTGAAGAATTGGTTCAAGTCTCCGCTCATCAGGCTTCGTTAATTGTGAAGCTGAAAGATCAAGTATCTGGTGGGGAGGACCAAAGTTCAAAGAAGGACCAAACAATAGCTCTGTTGGAGGCGCAACTGGCAAGCACCCAAGCGCAACTGGATAGCGCCCGTGCAGAGGCTAGTGATCTCAGCGCATATGCGCAAAAACAGGTCGAGGACAAGATGGCACTAATGTGTCAAATAAGTCAGGATCGTGCTGAGGCTGCCAGGTACAAGTCTGTGTGCCTTGGGCCCTTAAACATCTAGAGCAGGGCAAGGAAAGTTTGTTTGCACAGTTGGGGGAGCTTGGGGCCACTGTGAGCTGGTCATTGGAGGTGCAGGAGGCTAAACTGCGCAAGATGAGCATCGAGTACGACGAGGAGTTGTACCCTCAGCTCATGTCCACCATAGCGGAGCGCAGGTGGCTCATAGGCCACGGTCTTCGCCTAGCTGCCCTTAGCACCCTGGAATCGCCAGAGGTGGTGAATGCCTTCGGAGAGGTTGTGCAGTGTGCTCTAGAGCGTGGTAAATCAGAGGCAGTGGAACAACTCCATGATGCAGAACTGTTGAAAGCACCTGTTGATAAAGTACCGGGTTATGATGCTGAATCATATGATCATTTGGTCGCTGCCATGCAAAGAATGAAAGACTTAGAGCTCCCAATGATTTCGGAGCTTGAGCGCGACCAAGATTATCCGATAAGTGTTATTATGGCAGGGTTGACATTGGCGCGTCATCGTGCTGAGAATGCCGACACACAGCCGGACTATTTTTTGAAACCACATGAGTCGCAGCTTCAGGTACCTGTGTTTGCGCGACCTAGGGATAGTCAGAATCCCTTTGCTTTAGAAAAAGAGGTACCTTTGCAGGAGGTCTTGGAAGCGCATGCGACCCGCCTTGCTAAGAAAAAAGGTATTGCGGGCAAAGCTATTTTGTGTGGGGTTGGTGCAGCCCACTTGCCAAGGTCTGATGGAGTGCCAGTCAGTGTGGCCACCGTGTCGCATCAGGATGCAGATGTGTTGAAGAGTATCAGCGAAGTTAAAGATGCGACAAGTCATGTTGGCACTTCGTCACTTAGGCGTTGTAATAGCGTGTAGCGGATATGTTTGCTATCTTTTGTAATAACTCGTAGTTATAAATAAAGGTCTTTTTGTCGCTGTGGATATAACTAAAAAGTGTAATGTAAGCCTATCTGTTTGTCTTTGTATGTATGTGGTGCCGAAGAAACAAACGTGTAAGCCACTGCCAATGTAGGAAATTCATAGTCGTGTATGAAAATTATAGTATACTTGGAAAATAATTCTAAGTATTTAATCATAATCGTGTATGTTATGATTCACAGCGTACTGTAAATATCGTATTAAGGAAGCAAGTGTCTTGGCTCCAAAGTTGTTAAACATGCACGTGTGCATTGCTGCGCACCCGTCGTGGGGTGCGCACATATCTTATTCCAACGTCTTGAGAACAAGGTGTTTAACAAGGATGCGTGATCCGGTGTTGATGGGTTTGCAACCCTCTTACTCAACAAGTTAGTTAGTAGGTTAACTTATCCTTTTACCATCGTGGGTTTATTCGTAGTGCATGCACGCCATCGTGGGCAAAATAAAAAATTGTTAAGGCATACAGTATATGGAGATAACAACTTAAAATGTGTCGCGGAGTTAGCTAGAAACCGCGACGTTTTTATTAATACTTGCAAGTTTATCAAGAAATAACAAAGAAAACAGTAAATATGAAAAATAAAAACTGAGTACATGAATGTTTATTGAGCACTGAAAGTGCGGAGCGTCTGCGCGCTGTGCCGTAGCTATTCTTATAAGTAGCACCTCTTGAGGTTGCTGATATTCCATGTGCGCGGTAGGTCACGACCATCCAAACCTCGTAGCCGGTACGCGCCTGTGCCCGTTGCTTCAGTAACCTCATAAGGTCCTTCCCACTTTGGTCCGAGCTTACCTGTATCTTCAGCGTGGCTTGCCTCATTGGCGCGGTAGACAAAGTCACCTGGTCTGAATGAAACACTGCGTACCTTGGCATCATAGTATCTGATGAGTGTCTAAATACTCATCATTTTTGTACAATATAAACTGCAAAATCATCTGAAAACACTCATAAACACATCAAAATGATCAAAATATCACAAATCAGTGTTTTATGTGTTTTAAATGCAAAAATATCAAAATCAGATGAAAAACGTATCAAATTTGCAAAAATTGCAGTTTTAGTCCCTCAAGTTTCAAAAGTTGTCAAAAATAGTCCCTGAGTCAAAATTTTCAAAAGAAAAATCACCAAAGGTCCTTTTAATATCATAACTTGTCAAATTTAGTCCTTTGGTGAAAAATGTCAAAAGTTTGAGAAAATTACAAAAATGGTCCTCCGAGTTTCAAAATTGGCAGAATTAGTCCCTGTAAAATTGGAAAATGACAGATTTGGTCCCTGTACTTTTGAAACTTGTCATTAATGGTCCTTTGAAGTAACTTTGTTGAATTGGCAGGAATAATCCTTGATTTTCAGAAATTGGCACAACTAGTCCTTGTCATTTATTAAGCAACAAACCAATTTGGACCCTTAAGCCTATTATGACCCCCCTGTCAAAAACCATTTTGAACCCTGCTTATTAATACTTGGTCAGTCAACAGAAGTCAAACAAACCACCCTTTTGGCGCCAAATTACTTCCTTCCCCACTTGATCTCTGCTAACACAGGCTATCCCATACCACCCCATCACCTTATCCCTTCCCATGTCCCCCCTCCTCCACCACAATCCAAAGTGCATTTAATGCACTCTCTCCCCCAACACTCAACCAAAACTGCCAAACAACCCTTTCCCGCCAAAATTGACAATTTGGCCAAATCTCTCAAAAGTCACCCACTGACCCTGTAACAAGGTGGGATCCACTCAGAAGATGGGAGAGATTCATTTGGGTATAAAGAGGAAGGAAGAGAAGCAAGCAAAGTAGTAGAGAGTAGTTTTAAATTTCCTTAAATGTCGTTTTTTTTTAATTAATGTTTTAGTTTAAAGTAAATGATGTAATATCAGTTTCTATGTATTGGATTTAAGCTAATTAAGAGTTTGTAATCAAGTTTCAGTCCTAATTCCAAGTTTCATTTCATTTTCAAGTTTTACCTACACTGTTACAAATTTTAATTTCAAACCAATGTATTAAAGCTCTCAAGTAGTTTATCTTAACTCAAACATGCTTATTCAAGCCTATTAAAGCTTTTGATAAGCTTGGGAAGCAGTTCTAAGCATTTTTGCTTGTGGTCAACGAAAGTCAAAGGAGGAGGAAAACAGTGCTAAGGATGATGCAGAGGTGGATTTGGGTTTAAATAGGTTAGATTAGGTTAGTATTGGGTTCTGGTTCTGGCCTGCATAAGCTGGAACAGTGGTTAGTCATATTTCACTTTTTATCTTCAAGCAAATTTGCATATTAGTCTTGTGTATGTATCTGTGCTCAATAAAGGTTTAAACATGTTAAATTAGTCATATTCAAGTCAGTTAAAATGATTTTGAGTAGCTGCTATAGCTAGATCAGTAGGTAGTTTTATTGAGTTTGTATTTCAGTTTTTAAGGGGTGTTTGGATTGAGCATATTAACTGTGCTCCAGGGTTACATATTGGGTTAGATCAGTTTCTTCAAGATTGATGTAGGTATTTGAGTTCATTTCTTTCTTTGTTTTGCTGCAAGTGAGCTCTAAGTCAACTTTTTAGATAATCTGCTCTTATATGCATACTGTTGGAATCAAGCTCCTGATTTCATCACAAATAGGTTTAGAATTTGATAAACATGGTTGTTAAAGTTTCATTTCATCTTTATTCACCCATTTCAGTTCTTCATTTGGATTTAAAACTCAAGAAAGTCAAACTTTATCACTGTCTCAGAAAGTCAAAGTTGTGTCAAAAACATATTCTTGCAGAAGTTGCAGCAGATGCACAGAGTTCTTATCAAACATTTAGGGTCTGATTTTTAGTCTATAAGTAGTCTGTTAGGTGGTCTTCAAAACCACATTCATGGTTTTTGGTTTAGCTTATTAAATAAGCAGTTACATTAGCTTAAAGTAGGTGTCTGTTCACTGTTCTGCTCATCTGTTTATGCTTCAGTACACTGTCCCATATGCAGCTTTTAAGTTTGAGTTCTAGCTTCTTCATCACTAGTCTATATAAGCTGTAATTTTGGTTATATGATCTTTGGTTGGTTGTTTTGAGATCCACATTTCTGCTTTTCACTTTTGCTTATTGAATAAGTAGTTGCATTAACCCAAAGTAGGACCCAAAAACCTGTTTTAGCAAAAAGCTCAAACATCAATTCTGTTCTAGATTGCTAATCAGAGGTTCAAGCCTGTTGATTCTCATTGCATTTTGGTACCTTTAGCATATTATAGCTTCTTTTTCAGTTTGGTGCTTGTTGTACTCATCTAGCTTATTCAAAGTGCTTATTTCATAAGCTCTTCCATATCAGTTCCTATTTCTCACACATAGCACCTTGTTTTTCTATTTTTCCTTTATTCCTAGTATAATTTTAGACTTTTCCTGAAATTTTCAGATTTTTCCAAGTTGTTTTGCTATTTTTCTTGATTTTAATTAGTTTTTAAGCATTTTTAATTAGCTTTTAATATAAAAAATTTAGAAAAGGTTCAAAAAAATAATTTTTCAATTTTCTTAAGTTTAGATAAATGTAAAAAGCCTAAAAAGTATTTTTCCATAATTTTCTTAGTTTAAATAGTATTTTCTAGCATTTTAATTAGTTTTAAATAGTTTTAAATTAATAATAAATATATAAAAAGTCTAAAAAATATATTTTCAGTTTTAAAATAAGTTTTATCATATTTTAGATTTTTCCAAGTTATAATTTCATTTTTCTAGGTTAATTTTGTATTTTCTTCTATTTTAGTGCATTTTAAATACTTAATAAATAGTTTTTAATTAATAATAATTAATTAAATAGTTATAAAAATAATTTTCTTTTTCTATAAATTTTCTTTTATCATTAGGATTGTAAAAATGTATTTTTCATATTTTTAGGATTTATATTGTATTAGTTTCACTTTTTATTTTGTACGTTTACGTTATTTTTTAAACGTAAGTTTTAAGTTTTAGGTTTTAAACGTTCATCACTTTAAAAATAGTGATAGCGTTTATTTAATATCTTTTATCTTTTTAATTTTCTTAATTTGCATTTAAGTCGCTTTATTTTTATAAACTTTTTCAGTAGTGTAATTATCCTTTTCAAATCCTTTCTGATCACTATCATTAGTGATCAATCTATCGTCTGATCAAGTGTTGTACACACCATTGAGTCTCCGTGGGACTTAACGACCCGGGAATTCATTGTATTCCCTGATCTTCATTGTATTTGTGTCTGAGCTGTTTTAAGTCTGATTAGACTTGACGGTTTTGCGCGGATCAAATTTTGGCGCCGCTGCCGGGGAGGCTTTAGCGTGTGTTTAGCCTTTTTCAGACCCATTCTTGCACATTAGCCATCTTTTGTAAAAAGTTTTTTGTAAAGTTTTCAAAAATCCAAAAAGTTCATTAACACTTTTCCTAAAGTGTTAAAAACGCCAAAAATATTTTCATTCTTTGTTTTTATCATCATGTTTTTCAAAAATCCAAAAATATCCATCCTTTATCCTCCAATCTGTTTAATTCTACATTTCTTTATCCTCAAACCTGTTTAATTCTCCATTCCTTATCTTCTATAACCGTTTAATTCTTCATCTCTTATCCCTCTTATCTGTTTAATTCTTCATGTCATGGTATTTGACATGTTCCTGGTGTGGAGGTCCATTTAACGGTGGAAATTGTCGGCGATGTACCAATGTGGGTTTCGGAGACAAATTTGTCGGTAATCCCGATCCCATTTCAAATAATGAAGCACCCGATTTTTCCTACCTACCTCCACAACCCCAGTACGAATCCTACTCATGCGAGTTTTGTGGGAATGATTCTCATTATGGTTTTGATTGTCCACCACAGGTCCCGCTTGTCTATGAGCCGGAACCATGTTACAATCAGAACTTTGGTGAAAGTTATTTTCCCAATTATCTCTGTTGTGAGAATTGTGGGGGTCCTCATGAGACTTTTGAATGTCAACCGATGAATCAAAATTTTCAAAATTCCAATTCTCCCGGTTTTGACAATTTCCAACCCCCACAGTATTCCATCAGTCATCAGACTTCCGAGCCTTCACATCATTTCAATGATTACGAGGAGTGTAATCTTCCTCAAAGTTCTGAAGAAATACGCATTCGAAAGAAACTGCAAATGAAAAGAATGGTGTGTAAGCTTCAGCAGATGAATATAAGAATCAGATATGATGACGATGATGATGAGGATAGTATTCAAATGAAGGAATACTATGATTACGACGAGGAGAGTGTTACTCAATTGAACGATCTTATTTCTCAACTCCCTCAGTCTATTGCTATCACACATATCTTACCTTTTATTGCTTCCAAAGACTCTCTCATAATGGGGGACGAGCCTTCTAGCACTATTCCAGAAATGGAACCGTCTAGTGTTGAGAGCCTTGTCCCAATCCCAAGTGAGTCCGAGGTTATCTCCGGTAATATGTGTGATGAGCCTCTTAATGATGATTCTACTCCTCCTCTTGACATTCCATATGATCATGTCGAGATGTTCTCCGATTCTGATAACGATTGTACTTCGTTTGACGATTCTTTATCCTATGGAGACATCGATTATGTCGAGGAGCTACCTTCTGAGCTAGTTAGCTTAGAAGAAGTGAGAGATTCTGATGATCTGGAAATTGAGGACGAGATACTTCGTGAACAATTGTTCAATATAAATCTCCTCGTTTCTAAGATCGAATCATTTTGTGCTAAGTCAGCTTCATCTCCTATCCCCGTTGTGGATAGTGACTCTACATTGGACAAGCCCGAGCTTGAGGCTTTTTCCAATGATTCTCTTCATGAAGAGTTCTCCGGTGAACTCTCTCATGACATATCTCCTCCGGAATATGATCATTTCCATTTTGATCTTGAGGATGATATTGGCTCGGAGGAAGGTGTACTCTATCATAAGAGTTTGCTTATTGATGATACTACCTTCACCCTTCCTCCCAATATGTCTACATTTGAGGATGAAGAATGGATCTTGATTGTTATCAGAACCTTTCTTCCTTTCCTTAAATATCTTGTGATTTCTCTCCATCTTCACTCCTTCGGGAATGAAGACACTATCTTTGACCCTGGCATTTCCATATATCATTTTTGAGCCGGTTCTATGTATATCTCATCGGTGTGGAACTTTCACGTGCTTCAAATGTTTGTCCAAACATCTTGAATGAAAGTCCGATGGAGATTGTCTTTTCCACTTACTTCCCCATGAACCAATTAATTCGGGGTCGAGTCAAGCTAGCGACTCGGTAATCAAAAACAGTAGCTAAACATGGGTTTTCACCCGTGTGTCCCGCCTAAGTGTGGGGGAGTCTCCCCACACTGTTGTATATTCTCATTCTTTCTAAAAAAAAAAAAAAAAAAAAAAAAAAAAAAAAAAAAAAAAAAAAAACTTTCTAAATAATGGCCGTAGTATTTCCCTTTTACGTTCCTTGTTTCGGCATAACCGCCGGTACTTTGAATATTGAGGGCAATATTCATTTCTAAGTGTGGGGGGGAATTCTCACGAATTTCATATATTATCTACCCAATTCCCCCGTTTTTGGCCAAAATTTTTTTTTGGAGTAAGTGTTTTACACTTTCTCATTTGGTTATCAGTCCGCCATGTCTAATAAACTAAAGGATTGGCTAATCCAGGAGCAAACGGCTCTTGGTAAAGATATATCAAATCCGTTTATATGGCTTGCAATTTGCCCAAAATTGTATGGTTCTCAACTCACCATATCCTAAAAAGTGAAGAGTTGGCTAGCCCGCGAGATTATGGCTTGTGGTAAAGGCAGTGGAAAATCCATAATTGGTAATCGACTCACCAAAGATAATATTGATAATTTATCTAAGAGTTGGCTAGTCCAGAAGGGTACGGCTTCTGGTAAAGACAAATCAAATCCGTTGAAAGCTGGTGGTTTGCTCAAAATCACATGGTTATCGGTGTACCATGGTTCTTACTTGAACTGAAACATTTGGCTACTCCAGAAGTAATGGCTTTTGGTAAAGAGATTAAAATCCATTATGTTTTCTCAAATCATTGCTAGGGACTAGCAATATCTCAGTGTGGGGGATTGATGAGTGTCTAAATACTCATCATTTTTGTACAATATAAACTACAAAATCATCTGAAAACACTCATAAACACATCAAAATGATCAAAATATCACAAATCAGTGTTTTATGTGTTTTAAATGCAAAAATATCAAAATCAGATGAAAAACGTATCAAATTTGCAAAAATTGCAGTTTTAGTCCCTCAAGTTTCAAAAGTTGTCAAAAATAGTCCCTGAGTCAAAATTTTCAAAAGAAAAATCACCAAAGGTCCTTTTAATATCATAACTTGTCAAATTTAGTCCTTTGGTGAAAAATGTCAAAAGTTTGAGAAAATTACAAAAATGGTCCTCCGAGTTTCAAAATTGGCAGAATTAGTCCCTGGAAAATTGGAAAATGACAGATTTGGTCCCTGTACTTTTGAAACTTGTCATTAATGGTCCTTTGAAGTAACTTTGTTGAATTGGCAGGAATAATCCTTGATTTTCAGAAATTGGCACAACTAGTCCTTGTCATTTATTAAGCAACAAACCAATTTGGACCCTTAAGCCTATTATGACCCCCCTGTCAAAAACCATTTTGAACCCTGCTTATTAATACTTGGTCAGTCAACAGAAGTCAAACAAACCACCCTTTTGGCGCCAAATTACTTCCTTCCCCACTTGATCTCTGCTAACACAGGCTATCCCATACCACCCCATCACCTTATCCCTTCCCATGTCCCCCCTCCTCCACCACAATCCAAAGTGCATTTAATGCACTCTCTCCCCCAACACTCAACCAAAACTGCCAAACAACCCTTTCCCGCCAAAATTGACAATTTGGCCAAATCTCTCAAAAGTCACCCACTGACCCTGTAACAAGGTGGGATCCACTCAGAAGATGGGAGAGATTCATTTGGGTATAAAGAGGAAGGAAGAGAAGCAAGCAAAGTAGTAGAGAGTAGTTTTAAATTTCCTTAAATGTCGTTTTTTTAATTAATGTTTTAGTTTAAAGTAAATGATGTAATATCAGTTTCTTTGTATTGGATTTAAGCTAATTAAGAGTTTGTAATCAAGTTTCAGTCCTAATTCCAAGTTTCATTTCATTTTCAAGTTTTACCTACACTGTTACAAATTTTAATTTCAAACCAATGTATTAAAGCTCTCAAGTAGTTTATCTTAACTCAAACATGCTTATTCAAGCCTATTAAAGCTTTTGATAAGCTTGGGAAGCAGTTCTAAGCATTTTTGCTTGTGGTCAACGAAAGTCAAAGGAGGAGGAAAACAGTGCTAAGGATGATGCAGAGGTGGATTTGGGTTTAAATAGGTTAGATTAGGTTAGTATTGGGTTCTGGTTCTGGCCTGCATAAGCTGGAACAGTGGTTAGTCATATTTCACTTTTTATCTTCAAGCAAATTTGCATATTAGTCTTGTGTATGTATCTGTGCTCAATAAAGGTTTAAACATGTTAAATTAGTCATATTCAAGTCAGTTAAAATGATTTTGAGTAGCTGCTATAGCTAGATCAGTAGGTAGTTTTATTGAGTTTGTATTTCAGTTTTTAAGGGGTGTTTGGATTGAGCATATTAACTGTGCTCCAGGGTTACATATTGGGTTAGATCAGTTTCTTCAAGATTGATGTAGGTATTTGAGTTCATTTCTTTCTTTGTTTTGCTGCAAGTGAGCTCTAAGTCAACTTTTTAGATAATCTGCTCTTATATGCATACTGTTGGAATCAAGCTCCTGATTTCATCACAAATAGGTTTAGAATTTGATAAACATGGTTGTTAAAGTTTCATTTCATCTTTATTCACCCATTTCAGTTCTTCATTTGGATTTAAAACTCAAGAAAGTCAAACTTTATCACTGTCTCAGAAAGTCAAAGTTGTGTCAAAAACATATTCTTGCAGAAGTTGCAGCAGATGCACAGAGTTCTTATCAAACATTTAGGGTCTGATTTTTAGTCTATAAGTAGTCTGTTAGGTGGTCTTCAAAACCACATTCATGGTTTTTGGTTTAGCTTATTAAATAAGCAGTTACATTAGCTTAAAGTAGGTGTCTGTTCACTGTTCTGCTCATCTGTTTATGCTTCAGTACACTGTCCCATATGCAGCTTTTAAGTTTGAGTTCTAGCTTCTTCATCACTAGTCTATATAAGCTGTAATTTTGGTTATATGATCTTTGGTTGGTTGTTTTGAGATCCACATTTCTGATTTTCACTTTTGCTTATTGAATAAGTAGTTGCATTAACCCAAAGTAGGACCCAAAAACCTGTTTTAGCAAAAAGCTCAAACATCAATTCTGTTCTAGATTGCTAATCAGAGGTTCAAGCCTGTTGATTCTCATTGCATTTTGGTACCTTTAGCATATTATAGCTTCTTTTTCAGTTTGGTGCTTGTTGTACTCATCTAGCTTATTCAAAGTGCTTATTTCATAAGCTCTTCCACATCAGTTCCTATTTCTCACACATAGCACCTTGTTTTTCTATTTTTCCTTTATTCCTAGTATAATTTTAGACTTTTCCTGAAATTTTCAGATTTTTCCAAGTTGTTTTGCTATTTTTCTTGATTTTAATTAGTTTTTAAGCATTTTTAATTAGCTTTTAATATAAAAAATTTAGAAAAGGTTCAAAAAAATAATTTTTCAATTTTCTTAAGTTTAGATAAATGTAAAAAGCCTAAAAAGTATTTTTCCATAATTTTCTTAGTTTAAATAGTATTTTCTAGCATTTTAATTAGTTTTAAATATTTTTAAATTAATAATAAATATATAAAAAGTCTAAAAAATATATTTTCAGTTTTAAAATAAGTTTTATCATATTTTAGATTTTTCCAAGTTATAATTTCATTTTTCTAGGTTAATTTTGTATTTTCTTCTATTTTAGTGCATTTTAAATACTTAATAAATAGTTTTTAATTAATAATAATTAATTAAATAGTTATAAAAATAATTTTCTTTTTCTATAAATTTTCTTTTATCATTAGGATTGTAAAAATGTATTTTTCATATTTTTAGGATTTATATTGTATTAGTTTCACTTTTTATTTTGTACGTTTACGTTATTTTTTAAACGTAAGTTTTAAGTTTTAGGTTTTAAACGTTCATCACTTTAAAAATAGTGATAGCGTTTATTTAATATCTTTTATCTTTTTAATTTTCTTAATTTGCATTTAAGTCGCTTTATTTTTATAAACTTTTTCAGTAGTGTAATTATCCTTTTCAAATCCTTTCTGATCACTATCATTAGTGATCAATCTATCGTCTGATCAAGTGTTGTACACACCATTGAGTCTCCGTGGGACTTAACGACCCGGGAATTCATTGTATTCCCTGATCTTCATTGTATTTGTGTCTGAGCTGTTTTAAGTCTGATTAGACTTGACGGTTTTGCGCGGATCAATATCCTTTCATTTTTGACTTTGACATTGCCTCCCGTATGGCCGCGCGTTCACGTCTTTCTTCCAGTAGGTCCAAGTCGACACGTCTTTCGTCGTCGTTTGTAGTCACATTGATCTCCGCAGTGCGGATAGTTGGCATGCCGATCTCAGTTGGTATAACGGCTTCTGTCCCGTATACTAGAGAGAAGGGGGTATCCCCTGTGCTTGTTTTAACTGAGGTGCGGTGCGCCCATAGTACATGTGAAAGTTCTTCGACCCACCTTCCTTTGTGTTTGTCCAAGCGTGCTTTGATTCCTTCACCCAGGCTTCGATTTGCGCGTTCGACTAAACCATTGGTTTGTGGGTGCGTAACCGACGCAAAGTGTTGGGTGATGTTTAACTTTTCGCACCAATCTTTGAAGGGGTTGTCACAGAATTGTTTCCCATTATCCGAGATGATTTCTCCAGGTAATCCGAAGCGGCATACTATGTTGTCCCAGACAAAGCGTTTCACCTGGTTGCCAGTAATTGTCGCCACTGCTTTTGCCTCGATCCACTTGGTGAAGTAGTCTATAGCTACTATGAGAAACTTGAGACCGCCTGCTGCTATTGGGAAAGGACCTGCGATATCAATGCCCCATTTGCAGAATGGCCACGGCGCCGTGATTGGCGTTAACTCATGCTGTGGTTGGCGCGGTACGGGTCTGTGGACTTGGCAATCATTGCACTTCCTTATCAAATCCCGGGCATCTTTATGCATGGTTGGCCAGTAGTATCCCGATCGCATGGCGCGTGCTACAACGGACCGTGGTCCTGCGTGCATGCTACATGAACCTTCATGGATTTCTCGCAGCACATAATTTGCTTGTAAGGGGCCGACGCATCGAAGCCATGGTTGGAGGAAAGAACGTCGATACAGTATGTTGTCGCGCAATTCGAATCTCTGCGCTGTGCGCCGTATTCTGCGAGCTTCTGTCTGTTCTTGGGGTAATGTACCTTTGCTTAAGAATTCCGCAATCGGTGTCATCCATGTAGGACCATCCTCCTCTATGACTGCGGAGACTTCCATCTCCGATATTGACTTGATTTTCAGTGTTTCCACCAGCACTTGCTTTGATAAGTGTGCGAAGCTTGTCGAGGCGATCTTGCTCAGTGCATCTGCTTTGCGATTTTCTCCTCTAGGGACTTGCTTGATAGTAAATCTGTCAAAGCCTTTGATCAGTGTCTTAGTCTTCTCAAGATACTGAATCATATTTTCTTCTTTGGCCACGTATTCACCCAACACATGGTTGGCCACTAGCCGGGAGTCCACATTTGCTTCCAAGTTACGTACACCCATTCGAGCTGCAATGCGTAGTCCAGCGATCAGGGCTTCATATTCTGCCTCATTGTTTGTCGAGGTAAATTCAAAACGCAGTGCGTAAGTGAATTCCATTCCCTCTGGGTTTGTGAGAATAAGGCCAGCTCCTGAGCCATCCACACATGAGGACCCGTCTGTAAACAAAATCCATGGATCTTGTAGTTCTTTCTCGCTTGGTGTAGGTACCTCGTCAGTATCTGGCTTCTCGATGATGAAGTCTGCCAGAACTTGTCCTTTTATTGCGGTACGTGGTCTGTAAGAGATATTATGTTCGCCTAGCAATACACTCCACTTCTGGAGTCGTCCTGACGCATCGGGTTTGGAGATGATCTGCTTGATGGCTTGATCTGTGATTACCGCTATCGGGTGCGCTTGGAAGTACCGGCGCAGTCGCTTGGCGGCAAACACTAATGCCAAGACCAACTTTTCCATGGCACTATAGTTCATCTCCGTCTTTTTGAGCGCTTTGCTTACAAAATAGATAGGGGTTTGCACCGAGTCCCTATCTGTTAGTAGTACTGCGCTGACTGCCCCATGAGTTGCTGATAAATACATGATCAGCTCTTCCCCTGGTCGGGGTGCCACGAGTGTTGGGAGCGTTGCTAGATGCTGTTTGAGTGTGGTGAAGGCTTCTTCCGCCTCCGTCGTCCACCGAAATTCACCCTTTTTTATACACTTCTTGAGTGTTTTGAAAAGAGGCAATGACTTTTCTGCTGATTTAGACAGGAACCTGTTGAGGCCAGCAAGTTTTCCATTGAGGGATTGGACTTCCTTCAGCGTGCGTGGTGAGGGAAGTTCTATTACTGCCTTTGTCTTTTCCGGACAAGGTTTTATGCCATCAGGTTCTATCAAGTACCCTAAGAACATGCCTTCGGTAGCGTCGAAGGTGCATTTCTTAGGATTTAGCTTCATGTTGATCTCTCGTAGAGTCTTGAATGTTTCTTCTATGTCGCGCACAAGTTCATTTTCAGTATGGCTTTTTATGACCAGGTCATCCACATAGACTTCCAGGTTGCGGCCCACCTGTTTTTCAAAGGCATTGTCTACCAACCGCTGATAGGTGGCACCCGCATTCTTCAAGCCAAACGGCATTTTTGTGTAACAGTACACGCCTTGGCTTGTGTGGAAAGCTGTCTTTTTCTCGTCTTCCTGGGCCATTTGTATCTGGTGATACCCCTTGTACGCGTCAAGAAAACACTTCAACGGGTATCCACACAAGGACTCTATTTTCCAATCTATCTCTGGTAATGGATAGCAGTCCTGCGGGCATGCTTTATTAAGGTCGGTGAAGTCTACACACATTCGCCAGCTACCATCGCTTTTTTTGATCATTACTGGATTAGAAAGCCAGTCGTGGTAATAGACTTCACGCATAATTCCCGCATTTACCAATTTCTGTACCTCTGCCAGGATTGCCTGCGCCCTCTCTGGAGCTTGGCCACGCTTCTTCTGGCGTATCGGTGAGTATCCTTGTCGGATTCTAAGTTTATGCTCTGTGATCGAGCGTGGTACTCCAGTCATGTGTTTTGGCTCCCACGCGAAAATATCCACGTTCTTTTGTAGGAGCGCGCACACAGCTGCTTTGCCGTTGTCCGACAATGACCCTCCAATGGTTATTTCCTGGTCTGGGTATTCTGGGTGAATTGCGACCTTCAAGTTGGGGACTTTGGCCGCGCACTGTTTCGGGATTGGTTCCATTTCGCATGTAACCGTGTTACATTCTCTGTTTGGTACCGTGGCATTGTAGAGAGTGACAATGCCCCCTTCTACTGGGAATTTAAGCATCCCGTGCGCTGTTGATGGCACCGCGCGCATGGCTGATATCCCTGGTCTCCCAATAATGCCATTGTATGACGAGGGGGATTTGATCACCATGAAATCCATCCAGGTTGTCGTAGAGTGCTCTGCGTTGCCAACGCTGACTAGTAATCGCAGCTGTCCCATGGGCCATATTTTTTCACCTGTGAAACCGGTGAGTGCTGTGTTGACCGGATTTAACTGACTACGTATTTCAGGTCGTAGTCTTCTAAAGTAATGCTCATACATGATATTTGCCGATGCTCCACCATCGATGTACATGCGGTGTATGTCGTGACCACCCGCACTGATTTCAATGGTGAGGGGCTCTGCTGCTGCGTTGTCCGCAGTTAAAGTAGGGAAAGAGATTTCACTTCTTCGGGAAAACTCCTGGCTGACCTTTTGTCTAGTGGTTCGTTGCCACGTCTGTATCATGTAGATTGTGTCGGCCTTATCTTTGGGTGTCTCCTTCTTGCTTCCATTCTTTTGCTTATCTCTTCCCTCCTTAATGTTTTTAACTAGGTGGTCCAGTCTGCCCTCCTTGACCATCTTGTCGATGAGTTGGCGCAGCTGGACACACTCGTTAGTGGTGTGACCCTTTTGCGCGTGGTAGTCACAGTATCCATTTCCAGTGCGCCGATCCTCTGGTGTACGCATCTGAGGCGGTCTTGGGAAATTCGCTCCTTCTGCTGCGAGTATTTCCTTTGGGGTTTTGATCAGGGGAGTATACCTGTCATTATCTCTGTCTCTGCCGCTCCTCTGGCTGCGATAGCTCCTATTACGGTTATTACCTCGGTCGTTGGATTGTCTCCCAGGTTGTTCCTGTGACCGGTAACTAGAATGGTTCTTTCTGCTATCCGCCGCGGCGGCTTCTCCCTGGACAAAAGACCGAGAGCGCTTCATGAGTTCATCAAAGGTCTCAGGGATCTTGTCGTTTAACCTCTTGATGAGTTCTGGGTTATTAATCCCATTCATGAAGCCCGAGATCTTTAAGACTTCAGGGCATGCTTTAACCTGCATGCATTCATCTTTGAAGCGTTCCATGAATGCGCTCGTGGATTCTCCCTGGTTCTGTTTTACCCTGGCGAGTTCGACAGGATTTTTAGCACACTTTTTGCGTT
Source organism: Chrysanthemum seticuspe (assembly GCA_019973895.1). Classification (NCBI taxonomy): domain Eukaryota; kingdom Viridiplantae; phylum Streptophyta; class Magnoliopsida; order Asterales; family Asteraceae; genus Chrysanthemum; species Chrysanthemum seticuspe. Next base: position 26,131,707 of record BPTQ01000006.1, read on the forward strand.
GAGTAAAATTTAGGCGGAACGCCTTTCTCAACTCTTCAAAACCATTCACGCTCCTTCGTGGGAGTTTGTTGAACCAGTTCCGCGCGCTTCCCACCAGTGTGGAATTAAACATGTGGCACCAAACTGGTTGTGGCCAGTTTTCGATGGTCGCGACTGATTCAAAAATTTTTAGGTGATCGTCAGGATCACCTGTCCCATCATAGGTTTTAACATTTGCAGGCATGCGCCTTTTCTTGTTCTCAGAGAAATCACTAATGCGTCTGGTGAACGCATCCACTTTCTGACGGCGCCATGGGAGAGACATGTCTTCCTCTTGGCTATCGCGTCTGCTTCTGGATTTCCAATGCCCTGTATCACTATCCTCGTTGTCCGAGGAGTTGTCAGAAGATGAATTTACTTTCTTATGGCGCTTGCGCCGGCCATCCTCAGAATCTGACTCATAGTCTGGATCTGAAGGGCTTTCACTTGGCGAATACTTTCGTCCCAGTCTATCATGTACTCTACGGCTACCCAGTCTGGCGTAGACACTGGTACGCCGTTCTTCTCTATCACTATCACTCAAGTGTTGCGAGTGAGATGTCTCATCACCCTCGATTCTCCTCCCGATTCTGTTGAATACTGGGGGTTTATGACCGCTTCCTCTGCGCTTTTCCTTCTGGTGGCGCAGTGGAGAAGTATCGTATTCCGAATCGAAATTGAGTCGGGCTTTCAGGTTCCGCCCTGATCTATTCTTCTCTTCCTCTTGCATGAGGGCAGCCAATGCTTCGTAGTTTTGGGATACGAAAGCTTCTGGTGCTAATTCTGGCGCGACTCCCTCGAGAGTGAGTGCGTTTGTTTCTACCGCTGCATTCTTATCCCGACCTGGTGCCTCTGGTACCTTTGTCAGGTCAGTTTCTAGCACCGATTGAAAGGGAGTAGTAAAGACGGTGCGCAGTGGGTCTACTCCACTCGTGGTGGTTGTAGTGACTTGGGTTGTTCCCGAGTGCGGTTCTACCAGAGGGAAGATCAAGTCTTGACCTGACCCCTTATTTTTAGCAGCGCTGGTTGTCCCAGAGGTCTGCTTAGGGGTTAGTCCACTCTGCGACTTCTTCCCCATAAGATCTGACTGCGATCGCTGATTGCCGTGTTTTGTCATTCTAGTGTCGATTCTTAGTGTAGGGTCCCACGGATGGCGCCACTTGTTGATACAAAAGTTGGACGTTCCTGATTTGGAGCTCCGGTTCTCGTACCAATTGAGAATTGCTGCTTGAGACCTGCGCACTAAGAGACAAGAAACACCGTTAGGCTTACCGTGGGATTGTCTCCCACGATTATCCTCCGGCGTGAGAGTGAGTAATCGGTTTAGGGTTTAAGGAGTTTTAGGGTTATGAGATCGTACCTTAAACGAGGGATATGATTCCCTTTATATACGCACGGAATCCTTGTTGGTTCCGTGTTCCCCAACCTTCGGCGTATCCCGCCTAAGTTGGTTGGGAATGATTATCTTCTTATTTTAGAAGATATCATATATCTATTCCGTAAATAGATTTGGGCTTGGGCTTTCGTGAGCCCAAACCTTTATTGAAAGTGACCCAGTTCGTGCCGGGCTTGTTAGTATTGGGTCGTGGTCGGGTTTATGACCCGACACCAGACTATACGTCATCACCTTACATCACATAACATGCCCTTAACCTTATGTATATATACACACAATTCTTTAAGTTTCCCTCCGATGTGGGACATAGATTGCACCAACACTGAATATTACAAATTCTTGTTATGCTGAAAGAAATAATTTCATTTGTGTAAGGGCAAATGGCACAAAAAGGCATTAAAGTTAGGGTCCATTTCCAATTAAGGTATTCTACTTTTTTTCTTGCATAAAAAGGTACTCAACAAAAAATTTTGGCGGATTTGGGTTTTTTACTAACGTTCGTTAACTCACTTTGTTAGTATATTACATTTTTAGTCCTCGAATTTGTATAATGATTTCATGCAACATCCAATTGCAAAAACCTTCATATGCCTGCTGATGCAGCGCTTTTGAGGCAAAAATTAAGCTATCATCTAAAATCCAAAGTACAAAATAAGATTATTCATAAGCCTACCTATCTATAAACTAAATGGATACATAAAATGGGATCCTAATCCTAATCATAACACACCTAAATCTAAGCTAAAAGAGGGATGATGGCTACTGTTGGAAACTAAGAACATAAAGCTCGATAACAAAAACTTCACAACCTGCTTTTTACCTACCGGAAACTGGCATAAACTTCAAAATCATTACCTAACACTTGCAGTTAATCACTTCAACTTCCAAAGTGGGTCAAAAACTGAGTTTGACCCAGAAACTTCACTGACCCAAACACTCTTTAATGGGCAGGTACACTACTTGATTTAGTGAGATTTTGAAAACAAAGAAACAGTACTGAGAACATTAATCTAAGCTTAAACTGAGCCAAAGATAACTTCCAACATGGTTTAAAACACAAATTGACAGAAATTTAGGAACATTCGAAAAATAAAAACTTCATAAACTTAATAAAACTGAACTTTAAATTGCATTCAAAATTTAAAAGGGTACATCAGTTCTTGATTAACATAGTAAAGACAGTTTCACTCCAACATATGTCTTGATGAATACAACATAGTAAAGACAGTTTCATTCTTCGTCATCCTCATCAGCATCTCCTCCCGCAGCCTTCTTAGCAGCTGCCTTCTAATTCTTTCGCTTCACTCTTCCAGGTCGACCACCTCCAAATGGACTAGTAAGTGAGAAATCTATGTGCTTCTGTGAGTCCACTCTGACCATGAAGGATGGCACATTAACCACCTGCCTTCCAACCCTGTAAAACAACAAATATCACTTGGTAAAAACTCATCGTAAACACCTCTATTCAAAGTTATAAAAACACCAATAGTAAAAAAATTGAACCAATATAAACACTCTTGTTATGCATCTGATGCTAAAAAAAATGTAAACACCTTTAATGTCAAAGCAATGATCTTAAAATCTCCTAAAGCTAAATCAAAGGTAAGTCTTGTTTCTTATTAGTCTCTAAGATCACAATAAAGTCATTAACAAATCACATAAAAAAGCTGTAGTCTCCCTTTTGCATCGAAGACCATACTCTCCCACAAGCTTCAACTCAACATCCAAACGTTCCTTCTCATAAGGACGTCGTGGCTTCTTGAAAGTTTTGCCATCTAAAGCACATTACAAAATCAAGTTGCAGTATGCCTTCTTGGGAAAAACCCAACGAGCTCAATTGGAGGAGTTTCGGGACGAATTAGAACAATTAACTTCTTGGGAAAGCCTCCATATGCATCCAATTGCAAAAACCCCAAGCTAATTTGGAAAAGCCCTTTCGATTAATATGAACCCTAATTTACAAAAGCTCTAATTGGGGTGGTGTTTTGTGTGAAACATGAATTAAACCTGTAGAAGACTTTCTTATTTGTAGATGATAAAAAGGATAAAGCATCCTTGCTTACTTGACCTAGCTCATAGGTTGATCTCTTTCTTGGCTCTAGTCGCTTTCTCCCGCCTCCACGTACTCTCGTGAATCTGCCTTGGTTACATGGAAATGATATATCATGCTTGAGGATTGAAGAGGAAAGGGAAGCATGAAACTTTTTACTCCTGGCTTTTGGAGACAAGTAGCAGGAGAAATAAAATAAAAGATGAAGAGTAGTAGGGTGGGAGGAGAATAAGTAGGGTAGGTTTGGATATCGCATGAAATCATTATACAAATTCGAGGACTAAAAATGTAATATACTAACGAAGTGAGTTAACGAACGTTAGTAAAAAACCCAAATCCGCCAAAAATTTTTGTTGAGTACCTTTTTATGCAAGAAAAAAAGTAGAATACCGTAATTGTAAATGAGCCCTAACTTTAATGTCTTTTTGTGCCATTTGCCTTTTGTGTAATTATAATTTATGATTTTGATTATCAAAGCATATATGAGTTATTATTTAAATAAACACAAAATAGGTTATGCATTAAGATTTACATAGATGTCAAGTAGAAGAACAAACTTTAATCTATTTACATATAATGATATATATGATTAATTATCAATAAACACAAAACAGATTTTATAGATTTTGGCAAACTACTAAATTCGGCTTATTTTGCTACAAAAAACAAAATTAATTATAGGTTATTGGCCTTTACTTAAAGCCTATTCGGCGTATCCGTACTAGAGACATATTGTGGATCCGCTGCCCCGTTTTTCTTTTAATGTATTTGACGATTGTTCTAAGGCTAAATAAGCCGTAAATTTGATCTGTTAAATAATATTCTGTTGTACAAACATATAACTTTGGGAGATTTGGACTTGTTGGTATGAATCAGGGGTGGCTCAATCTTTGTGGAGGCTCAAAAAATATTTTAAATATGAGGCCATTCGAATTTTTCATTTTTTTTTCTCTTTGCTTAATATTTGCTTTTCGATTTATTGGATTTATAGAACATCCATTTATTAAACCAAAAACATAATAAGAATCTAAGAGTTTATTAAAGATAGAGAAAAATAATAATAATAATAATAATAATAATAATAATAATAATAATAATAATAATAATAATAACTTCGCACATGAAGTGGAGTTAAAGAACCGAACCAACACGATTGAGGCTTGTTCGTTTTGTTAGTTTTGGTTAACAGAGCAAACGAACTATTTGCTATCTTACATTAATGAGCGATTCTTGAAACCTTTAATTTGTTTATAGTATCGGCTAAAAGTAATTAGAGTTTGTAGTTATAAATGAGCTCAATTCTATCATTTTGTAATAATAAAAAGATTGACTTGTTCATGTTTCTTAAACCTCAAATAAGGACTTAGTAGTATGAATTTAAGAAATCAAATTACACTGTTCTCCCTGTGGTTTGGCCGAAATCACATCGCAAGTCTCTCGACTTTCATTTTTGCATGATGAATCCTTATAATGAAGTTTCGTAACACCATACATCCCTATCCCTAACGGTCGAGGGACATGCGATGTGATTTCGGCCGAACTACAGGGATGAATGGTGTTAGAGATAAAGATTAATGGTGTTACGAAACTTTATTATAAGGATTCATCATGTAAAAATGAAAGTCGAGGGACTTGCGATGTGATTTCGGCCAAACCACAGGGGCGAACAGTGTAATTTACTTAACAATAAATAAGCAAACATCTTTGATAATTTTAGCAGTTTTAGTAATAGGGGCTTTTTATATATCGATACCTTAAGATGATGCCCAAAAAATATGTGGCCCACTATATATTTATAAAAGGCGTTAGAAAATTGGAGGCTTTAAATATTCGAAGGTCTAAAGCGATAGCTTTATCCTGATTCCTGAAGCCACCACTGGTATGAATTGTTGATCACATGAATTCAGTATAAGTAACTAGGGGTTTTGCATGATACATATCAAGTATTGCCGAGTTGGCACGAGCTTATAACTATAGTTATTAAGCATGAGTTGTACGTCTTTCCATTCCTATAAATGACCGCTCAAGCCATGTGAATTTATTGGCCAATTTCATCATCATTGCCATAAAAACATCATTCTAGCTGTTTAGGGCCCTAATACATAAGTTGATGAAAAACTTTTAAGACTGAAAATATTCTTTCATTATCTATATTATAAGAGATTTTTCATTAATGTTGCTCGAACCTAGATTAATGTGTGTTTTTAGTATGGCATATTAGAAGTAAAATACATCACTTTTCTTATTTGAGCTCCTTGCAACACTTCTCACGTGTTTTGGGTCATTGGAGTTATCGTTGTTTAAGTATTAAGGGAGACATACGTCTTTCATGGCCTACGAATGTCGAAGGTTTAAGATATACATGTAAAGGATTACACAAGAAATGACCAAAAGATGACAACTTTGACTCGAGTGACTCTATCTCAGAAAGTGATTTATGTATTAATAAAACGAGTTTAGCACTGAAAGATGCAATCAGAAATTTTAACAACCTTAATCCTATGAGGCTATGAGTGATGGAGTTTCAGATGCAGAACAAGAATCCGATGTCAACCAGGATCTTGATAGAACATTTGAAGATAAACATGAAGGTGAAACGATAACACAACAATGGGGATATCTTTCGGAACATTTACATGAAAAATGTAAATGACAATGAGTCTAAGGAAGTGAAGAACGAAGCAAAGAAAACAAGCAACCACCCAGGCAAGGCATCAAAAACCTGCAGAAAGGGAAGCAAAGAAACTCAGTGCCAATACCACCAAGAACTAAGATGTCAGGAGACATTTCTTTGGATCAAACAACCACAATGAATATTACGACTTCTAGTGTGTTGAAAGGATTAATTTCCTTTCTATACATATAACTTTTAATTTGATAGTTATCCACATTTTGTCACAACTTATATTATTACACTTAGTTAAAAATTGAAGTCACGTTTTTCTCTTTCAAAAAAATATACATATAACTTTTAATTTGATAGTTATCCACATTTTGTCACAACTTATATTATTACACTTAGTTAAAAAATGGAGTCACGTTTTTCTCTTTCAAAAAAAAAAAATTGTTACGGGGTTTTACTGTGAACATTGCATATATATTAACAGTAAAACCATATAACAATTCAACAATTGGTGTAAGTATCAACCTTATATATAGACGTTTGCTTTTGCCTTTCTCCAATGTGGGACTAAAACTACATTACACATCAAATTTTGAACTTCTTAATTTGTCGTAAATAATGATGTTCTTTTATTTTATAACAATGTGTGAACATAATAATCAATATATACGTGTTGTTATGAAATAAACACTATATAGGTTTCAGTTCTCTATAAGTCTAATAACATCATTTTCTCCCAAGTTAGAATATTACTGGGCTTAGGTAAAAATTGATAGTTATAGTCCACAGTAATATTAGTTTAGCATCTACAACTTGTAAGATATATGATCAAATATTTGTGGCACATAAAGAGACTGGACCATCCGAAACAAGTCGATCTTTTCGATAGGAACATCCAATATTATTCAAAACCAGGGTCCAACAAACACAACTAACCTTGTTTGTACACCTCAAAAGGTTGTTTGGTTCAAGTTGTTCATATGGTCAAACCGACTCAACACTTGAACACAAACAATATCATGAAAACTTTTCATTGAAATGTGACACTTCGGGCTAACACTAAAATTGTCATATGTTTTGTTCTAGATAATTGGCAGTCTCTTGTGATGACATAGACTTGGTATTATGCTACGAAGCAATTCTAGTGATTGAAGACGGGTTACGTAAATGCATTTTTTACTGAAGAGAGATTTAGGTATAACGGGAATGGTGTGATTCTTTCAAAATATAAGCCTCTACGTCAATTGGTGGTGGTCTATACAGTAGGCCACTACATTTGAAGAATCACAATTATCAAGTGTTTGTGAAAAAAATTGAAACAAGGACAATTCTATTCAAGGATATCTGTTTGAGAACATTCCAGTGGATTCGTGGAAGATCAAAAAAGTATCAAGTGAGGTGGTGATAACATCAAATTATCCTGAATATTAAGTGTCAATTTCCCCAAATAATGCTTGTAATTTATATCATTTATATGGATTTACGCTTGTTTTTCATTATATTTCACTTTCAGGTAAATTACGAGCATTGGAGCTAAAGAGACGCGGATTTGGAGAATTTATTAAAGATTTATCAGAGTATGCTCACTTTGAAGATGTTACAGCGTAACTCTTCTATCACATTACGCCGTAACTAATGCGTGGCTCAGAAAACCAACTTAACAGAAGATTACGGCGTAACTCTATCCAATATTACGACGTAACCATATTAGGTCAAATGAGGTTCCGCGCCGCTACTAATTACGCCGTAACTCATGCACCAACTACGGCGTAACCAAAGATTTATTGAAGATACGGCGTAACTCCTTCCAAAGGTTACGCCGTAACCAGCATTTTAGTGCAAATTACGAAGAATTATATGTTACGGCGTAACTCTTAGGAATCTATCTAATAATGTCTACTTGAGGGCAAGTAGAGTTCAAGTGGGAGATATTTGATAACATCAAATTATCCTGAATATTAAGTGTCAATTTCCCCCGATAATGCTTGTAATTTATATCATTTATATGGATTTACGCTTGTTTTCCATTATATTTCACTTTCAGATAAATTACGAGCATTGTAGCTAAAGAGACGCGGATTTGGAGAATTTATTGAAGATTTATCAGAGTATGCTCACTTTGAAGAAGTTACGGCGTAACTCCTCTCTCACATTACGCCGTAACTAATGCGTGGCACAGAAAACCAACTTAACAGAAGCTTACGGCGTAACTCTATCCAAAATTACGACATAACCATATTAGGTCAAATGAGGTTCCGCGCCGCTACTAATTACGCCGTAACTCATGCACCAACTCCGGCGTAACCAAAGATTTATTGAAGATACGGCGTAACTCCATCCAAAGGTTACGCCGTAACCAACATTTTAGTGCAAATTACGAAGAATTATATGTTACGGCGTAACTCTTATAATTAGTTACGCCGTAACCAGATCTGGCTTATAAATACCCCACGATTTCCAGCATTTTAAATCATCCCATTTCACACACAACAATCAGAGAACGTGAGTAGAAGTCGAAGGCAGATCTAGAAGAGCATACGGAGCTATCTCCAGGGGAGAAATCACTCCCCTACGATAAGCATTAGCTTTTATCTTTTCTTTACTTTCGATTCATGTATTTCGTAACATTAAACATTGAATTGATTGTTATAGTTAATATGAGCGGCTAAGCACCTCTTGGTGCTGGCCTAGTTACGATTCCTTAATTGTTTTATTTGCGTTTACATTGCTTCCGTATAATTATTTCTAAGTGTATGCATGCATAGTTTATTGGTAGCTACCCTTGTTTCGGTAGTTTTGAATGGCGGTAGAGGCTAGTTGCTTAGGAGATATGACCAACTGACCCTAAGTGAGTAGACCGAGCCGGGAAGGGTAAGATATGACCAACTGACGACCCTTTCTACATGTACGATTTGACCAACTGATCACCTACCGTTTGGATGAACTTAAGAAGTAAGGGGTGAGTGTTTAAGTTGCCAGCGCCCGGGCACTCACTATTATAAATCTAGCTTGTAGTGGTACTTAATGACTTGGCTTAGGGGACCAGGGACAACTGGACTTATGAGGGGACACCTGACTTCTCCAGTGGTAATAGGTTAGGACGAACTGACCAAATGTTATCCTAGCGACTTTGACCCCACCTGAACTAACTGGAAGTAATTCGACGTAAACAATAATAGTTAGGATGAGTAACTAGGTTAGAACCACTCTCCTTTATTGATCACAACCTTTGCCTTTATCTGCTTTAGTAGTCAATTAATTAATTCCTTATTAAAATCATATTAAAATCTGTGACACCTAGACTTAGTATAAATCCACACACATAGCTCTTGGAACGACCTCGGTTTTACCGATTACTACACTACACACGACCGGGTACACTGCCCGTTAGTGCATTAGGGTAGACCATAGGTATAACGAGACTTATAAATATTAAAACCTGGTCAGTAAAACCTGCATTAAGTTTTTGGTGCCACTGCCGGGGAGTTATATTAGGATTTATATTAAGTCTTTCATTTTTGTTTTGTTTTAAAATTTTCTCAAATTCTCACGATCTCTTTTCAAGTTTCAGGTGCCATGGAAGTTGTTAACATTGATGACCTCACTCTTGAGGAATATTTGGCGTTGACAAGAAAAGAACAAGGGTCGGGGCTCGTAAGACCGGCAATTAGAGCTGATGCTCGTTTCGTGATTAAAGACCAATTTATGAGGGAGCTTCGTGTTAACCCCTTTTCAGGAAACAGGGACGAAGATGCGTATGAGCACGTTGAAAATGTCTTATACATCGCAAGCCTTTTCAACATTCCGGGTGTGTCTCATGACGCTGTTATGCTAAGGGTATTCCCCATGACTCTTACTGGGGCCGCAAGAAGATGGATCGAAAGATTGCCTGCAGGGGCAGTTAATACTTGGGCTCTACTAAAGAAGCACTTCATCCAGAGGTTTTTTCCTTCGTCGAAGATATCTAACCAGCTCTTGGAGATCCATAATTTCAAGCAACAAGAGGATGAAACGTTGTATCAAGCTTGGGATAGATACAACGATCTCCTCTACAAGTGTCCTACACATTATCTAAGCAACCAGCAAAAGGTCAACATCTTCTACAAAGGAATCAACATAACTACAAGACAAATGTTGGACTATCAAGGTCCAATTCCGAGCATGACTTCTACTCTAGCAATTGAAGCCATCCAAAAAATGGCTGATCATTCCCAAAAATGGCACAATGGAGGATTCAAAAGAATCCAAGGCGGAATATTTGACGGATTTGAAGCCATCACTAACAAGCTAGAGAATTCGGGTAGGGATATGCTAAAAATCAGGGAAACTGTTCATGCCATCCAAGTAGGTTGAGAAAGTTGCAGGGGAGGACATCTCACCAAAAATTATCCTCACATTAACAAAGAAGACATAATCGAAGAAGCTAAATATGGAGATAATCAAAACAGTAATGGGTATCGTGGAGATTACAACCGCGAGCTGTATGGAGAAAAAAAGCCCAACCTTGAAGAGTCAATAAACAAATTCCTGGAAAGTTCAGCCCAAAAGCAAAAAGAACAAGATCAATGGCTCAGGGATTTCCAAGAAAACACAAATAAAGATCTTTCCAGGCACGACATAACCCTAAAAACCTTGAAGCCATGGTAGAAAAGCTCAGTACAGAGATAGAGATGAGTAATGTTGAACCTGAGGGGACCAAACCTATGGTAGTATGCATTGCCATTTTTGCTGATGATAATTCGTAGGAAGTGATTGAGGAGTGCAAATCTACAACCAAAAATTTTGAGGAAACGATTGTCCACAACCAGATGCAGTTACGCCGTAACTATTTTCCAGAGTTACGGCGTAACTATGATTCAGAAAGCGTAACCAGGTCAGAAATCGGTTTATTTTCAGTCAAGAATATTAGCGCATATGGGTTAGTCATTCCATGGTCAGTTGGGAGTTATGATATCCTGGGGGTAGTAGATTTTAGGTCTAGTATAAACATCATGCCATTTTCCATATTCTTAAAACTCAAACTAATCCATCTTTGGAAAACGGATATTGTAATTGAGATAGCGAACAAGACCAAGGCTACTCCGTTAGGAATTACATGTGGTACTTGTGTTAAGGTCGATAGATTTGTTTCTGCCCCCGAATTTGTGGTTATCGACATAGAGAAAAATACAAAGGAACGTTTAATTCTTGGTAAACCGTTCCTTGACTCATTGGGATACTATAGTGATAGAGTAGAATTCAAATTGGATAAAACCTTATGCCATGAGTCGGATGAAATTATAACAACTAAGGATTCACCGGAAGTTAAATTAGATTATTCTGTTAGGCTTCCTCCTTCACATTTTGGCCATTTGCAGGGGACCGAATCAAGTGATGATGACAACATCAATGAAGAAGATAATGAGGTCCGACCTTCTATGCCTAGTTATATTGTTACGGGAAAACTTCACTGTTGTGCTCCAGAAATTTGTTTGATTGAAGGGTCCAAAGTGACATTACCTACATGTTCTCCTTATCAAAAACGATGTAATGGAGGAGGAGAATATCTCATTCGTAGGATTGAAAAAGAAGCATAAGTTTGGTGGTGTTGGGAAGACGAGAAATTTGTTAAGAGGCGATGGATTCAAGGGCACAATACTATGAACGATTGGTTCACTGAGGTCGATTGGACTATTCATTTTTGTGAACCAGCTATGATGTCTGATGAATTCACTAGGGCGTGGCCTACATGCGACCCCAACCGCAAGATTTGCGATGGAGGCGAATTCCCCGATCCTAACTGGCTCAAACGCAAAGAATGGCCATGTTTTGACGAGGAAAATATAAGGGATGTCGGATACAAGGGAATCTCATTTGATAACTGGTTACGAGTAAAGTTTGGAGCTGTTAAAATAAAATGGGATGATGAGGCTAAATTTCGTTACGAGTGGGCAAAGGCTAATTTTTTGCAAGGAAATCAATATTCCATAACTCGGTTTGTTTCTCCACGTGTTTGGGGCTTGCCTTCTTCAAGTAAAAGAGAAGACATGGAGGAAGTTGGCCAAGTCCAAAGGCCACCATAAAGCCCCGAGGCTCTGAGTCCAACTTAAAGACTCGTAAATAAAGAAAAGTGTTCTTTAGGGAGACAACCCAAATTATCCATTTCTTTTGTTTTATTTTCATTTCTGTTGGGTTTTGTGTTTTTAACTATTTTTGCAGGAAACAAGAAGAGTTGATGTTGCATCATGCTGATCCGACTAGAGTTACGGCGTAACTCAATCTCATGGTTACGCCGCAACAGGCCCTTGTCCAGCAGAACTTCAGAAGCATTACCAATTACGGTGTAATCCCATTCAGTGGTTACGCCGTAGCTAAACCTTTGCAGCGAATGGCAGGTTTTGCCTAGTTACGGCGTAAATCCTTATGGAGTTACGACGTAACTATCCTCTGCATTACTTCTTTCATTTTAAATACAATAACCTTGTATTAGTCTTTTAAATGAACTTTGTGGGTATATTCCCTGTAAGCCCTCACGAGACTGCACTCGTCCACTTAGGACACCAAGTGGTTCAAAAGGCTTGTTGCATGCGCTAAATGCAACCGTGATTCCTACGAAAGTGAGTTAGGTTTATTTTTCATTTTTCATTTTTTTTTCTTTTTTAGAATTATGCTTGTCGGTAGTGTGATTTCAGGGATTGAAGTTTGCTCGTGGATGCTTATGCGAAGGCACGACTCTCTTTTGTGGGCCTTCTTTCTTTTTGGAGCAACTTTCAGGGAAGTTCTCGCTCTAATTATACTTTTCTCTTCACCTTTATTTAACGCTTAGTACAAAAGGGACTTTGTATAATTCAAGTGGGGGGGGGGGGGGGGGGGGCGGGAGTAGAATTGTATCTTGAACTTTATTTTGCCCTCGTTTTTCTAGTTTATTTTGAAAAATTATGCCATTTTTAAAATTTTGACATGTTTTTCTTAACCTAACTAGATTAGACCTTAGCCGAGCACATACAACCTTTGATATTATATGGTGAGATTAGCCTTATCCATTTTGTTAACCCAATATATTGTTTCGTTACACCCATACACCTTAGCCTACCTTGTAGTCTTTATTTGTGATTGGGAAGTCATCATTTGCCTAAGTTCAAAGTTTAAGTGGAAAGATTCGGGGATCACGCTTTCGTCGACGACATATCATTGAAGACCCCCCGAATTCCCATTGTTCATCTCAAATTCCCATTGTTCATCTCAAGTGGGGGGATGTTATGTTTAGTTGTTATGTTTATGTTAACATAATAATAATAATAATAATAATAATAATAATAATAATAATAATAATAATAATAATAATAATAATAATAATAATAATAATAAATAAATAAATAGTTATGTTATTCGGTTTATTGTAAAGTGCGATGTTATAAGCACTATGTTATGAGCTTAATATAGATTTAGTATCGAGGATGCCACCTCGGTCACATTTGAAGATTGGAGTTGATAATTGCGCCAACAGTTGGAGAAAAGGTAGTGTGCCCATCATGACGTCCTCTAATGACACATCTACCTAGTATCATGATCCGGTTTCTTAACTTCGAAGTTTGAACTTTGGGCGGACGGTAAGTGATGATGACTTGGTTATAGATTTAGACTATTTGCTTGATTTTTATTTTACACTATTTATATATCCCATGTCTTATCCTACCCTTTAGTCATAAAGCGTGTCTAGGTGATGGAGCGAGCAATCTCTGGTGTCTTGACCACGGATTTGGTCATGTACCATTGGTTTTCTCCACTTCGCCGTGACATGTTAGTAATGACCATCACCCTTAACCTTTGTCGTGTCTACCAATATTGCCTTCGTGAATTGTTTTGCCCTTAACTCTAGTGGCGGAGATTTGTGTAATCGCCAAGCTTATGATAGAATACATGCTATGACTGTGCGATTGAGTGATCACCCCGAAATTGACAGTTAGAATAGTTGAGAGATTTGAGTGTTTCGTTCCCATTTTGTGAGGTGTTCGGCTTTGTTTTATTATAGCATAAGGGATTTGTAAACTTATATTTCCAGGTAATGGGAGATATCTTTTTAGGAATCTATCTAATAAAGTCTACTTGAGGGCAAGTAGAGTTCAAGTGGGGGGATATTTGATAACATCAAATTATCCTGAATATTAAGTGTCAATTTCCCCCGATAATGCTTGTAATTTATATCAATTATATGGATTTACGCATGTTTTCTATTATATTTCACTTTCATGTAAATTACGAGCATTGGAGCTAAAGACACGCGGATTTGGAGAATTTATTAAAGATTTATCAGAGTATGCTCACTTTGAAGAAGTTACGGCGTAACTCCTCTCTCACATTACGCCATAACTAATGCGTGGCTCATAAAACCAACTTAACAGAAGATTACGGCATAACTCTATCCAAAATTATGACGTAACCATATTAGGTCAAATGAGGTTTCGCGCCGCTACTAATTACGCCGTAACTCATGCACCAACTCCGGCGTAACCAAAGATTTATTGAAGATACGGCGTAACTCCTTCCATAGGTTACGCCGTAGCCAGCATTTTAGTGCAAATTACGAAGAATTATATGTTACGGCGTAACTCTTATAATTAGTTACGCCGTAACCAGATCTGGCCTATAAATACCTCACGATTTCCAGCATTTTAAATCATCCCATTTCACACACAACAGTCAGAGAACGTGAGAAGAAGTCGAAGGCAGATCTAGAGGAGCATACGGAGCTATCTCCAAGGGAGAAATCACTCCCCTACGATAAGCATTAGCTTTTTATCTTTTCTTTACTTTCAATTCATGTATTGCGTAACATTAAACATTGAATTGATTGTTATAGTTAATATGAGCGGCTAAGCACCTCTTGGTGCTGGCCTAGTTACGATTCTTTAATTATTTTGTTTACGTTTACATTGCTTCTGTATAATTATTTCTAAGTGTATGCATGCATAGTTTATTGGTAGCTACCCTTGTTTCGGTAGTTTTAAATGACGTTAGATGCTAGTTGCTTAGGAGATATGACCAACTGACCCTAAGTGAGTAGACTGAGCCGGGAAGGGTAAGATATGACCAACTAATGACCCTTTCTACTTGTGCGATTTGACCAACTGATCACTTACCATTTGGACGAACTTAAGAAGTAGGGGGTTAGTGTTTAAGTTACTAGCGCCCGGGCACTCACTATTATAAATCTAGCATGTAGCGGTACTTAATGACTTGGCTTAGGGGACCAAGAACAACTGGACTTATGAGGGGACACCTGACTTCTCCAGTGGTACCCTTTGCTGATAGGTTATGACGAACTGACCAAATGCTGTCCTAGCGACTTTGACCCCACCTGAAGTAACTGGAAGTAATTCAACGTAAACACTACTAGTTAGGATGAGTAACTAGGTTAGCACCACTCTCCTTAATTGATCATAACATTTGCCTTTATCTGCTTTAGTAGTCAATTAATTAATTCCTTATCAAAATCATATTAAAATCTGTGACACCTAGACTTAGTATAAATCCACACACATAGCTCTTGGGACGGCCTCGGTTTTACCGATTACTACACTATACACGACCGGGTACACTGCCCGTTAGTGCATTAGGGTAGACCATAGGTATAACGAGACTTATAAATATTAAAACCTGGTTAGCAAAACATGCATCAGGTGGGAAAAGTGGCTATAGATATAACATATAGTACTGGTGTTGTTTTTGGTATTGATTATGGGGACTAGGATAAAATATCATTTGTGAAACTGTGGCTGTTGCTGTTTGGATGTTGTAAAAATAAATTTATCAGGTTTATGTTTATATGTTTCATGATCATTTATCAGGCTTTTGTTGTTTGGATTTTTGTGTATATGTTTATGGTTATTTAAGTAAAATCAAATGCAAAACTACAAAGCCATAATTACTACATGGTGCCCAAATACGTTTAAAAAAATGATAAGTTACTGGTGCCCGTAATTGCATTTGCATACATCATACCGTAATCTACAATATAATATTTGAGTGAAAACCTTTTTTCTATATACTCAAATGTGTATCACTTTCCCTCCGATGTGGGATATAGATTGCACCAAACAGGTCTTCTAGATTTTGACAAACTACTAAATTGGGACTATTTTACTAAAGATATAAAGTGAGCACAATTTATTGGCCTCTAATTATGTGATTTAACATACCTTTTCTTATTCTCATTGTCTATCCCATGATATGCAAGTACCAAAAATCTATTTACTTTATGATACATTTTTAAAATAAAGGTAACACAAGTTATGCTATTCATGAAGATGATTCCAACTAAAGCAATAAAACATGGTTGTGTTTAGTCTAATTTTTTGGGTAAAGGGATTAAATTTTTTCGGGTAAAGGGATTTGTTTAGTCTACTTCAACACTCTTTAAAGACCAAAAAACGACATGTTTGACCTAAAAACTCAAAAGTAAACTTTTTGAATGTGTTAGTTCATCTTGAACAAAGTAGAGATTTGATTTAAGATGTTTGTCAACTTCAAAAGATACTTAGGTTTAAGCTGATTGATATCAGATGGTCAAGCCGAATCAACAATTGGTGAGATGGGGTTGGTCATGTGACAATCACGGATTACTTACGTGTTTCTTGCTTGTATATTGTGTTCAACTATTTGTTTTAACCCGTTATCCAAGCATTTTTAACAATATTAGGCAAAATTTTGTATTATTGTTAGTTTCTCCAATGCTACTCAAATTTGTTATTGTTATTATTAGTTGATCCATTTTACTGCAACAATGTAAGATCGGGGATTGATTGCTTTGAGGACAAACTCAAGCAATATCTTAGCTTTAGTCTTGAATTTGTGAACTGTAATTTAAAATTATTACTTATAACAAAATGTTTACTAACAAGTAAAAAAGAAAAGTACTTCACCGATTTAGAAGAGTATAACATCGTCTTGTGATGCAATTTTCATTCAAATTGATGAAGGTACGTTGCTAATAAATGGACTTAACCCATACATTAATTGCATGAGAAAAATAAGTCAAACGAAACACTAAAACTACAACACAATAACTAGCATCCAAAAACGCATAAGAGACTGGCTTGTGACATTCATACAAGAAAACCACTTAAACATGCACAGCTAATAAGAAACCTTATGTATTTATACACATATTTCTTTCCTATTCCTTCCAATGTGGGACATATAATAGTTTACATCCGTAGTTCCTCTGCTCCTTAAAAAGAATAAAATAAATATTTGATGCTTCTTTTACAAATAAACTAACAGTAAATTCAATCTGTTGAATAATTTTCAGTTGCTAAAAATGAATAACTTTGGGAGGTTTGGACTTGTAAAAATGAATTGTAGGTTACTTGAATTCGTATAACCAAATATCTGTTATCGTCTCATTTGAGAGTGTTTAAAGTCAAAACCTCAGCACTTTACGTCTAATATGATGAAAGAAATATTTCCCTTTTTGGAAATATAATGTGCGATTTTCAATAAATAATATATGAGTTGTTATAACATAAACACAAAAACGGGTTTATTGATCAAGTCACCTCGTTCTTTGACAAACTACTAAATTAGACCAATTTTTGCTACAAAACTCGAAGTTGACATGGTTGAGTCATGAGTGGGCTTTACTTAAGGCAAGTTTGATGACTCAGAAACAGACTCAAGTTTAACATCGTATGGTATTTGGTCATGTGATGCAAAATATGCAATTCCAATTCAAAAGACTTCAAAGGCAATTCGCTTGAAAGGTTTAACAATTTTTTCATATTACAGCTCTTAACAATTACAAGTAAACCATGTATATATTTAAAAGTAACAATAAGACAAACAGTAAATAATATTTGTTGGGTAAAAATCACATCAAAATTTGAAGAGTGAACATAGCACATATGTTTACTCTATAAATTTTATTTGATAAGAAGGTAGCGTGGCTACAAGAGTATATATACAATACTTGTTTCCGTTCGCTTTCGATGTGGGAACAAGCTTAAACCCAACTTCAAAATTTACACCTTTTTAGTTTGTCGTAAGAAATGATTCATCCTTCATGATTATAACAGCTTGTGAATTGTGATATCATAAGAAAAGTAGTATACATGTTTTGTTATGAAATAAACATCATTCAATTCTTTTTTCTTACTTTTCATTTACTAATCACTTCGTTTTTCGACAAACCCATTAGAGTCCAGAAACCATATATCCAACTAAAACGACCATTCCAAAGGAATGAGTATACATGTTTTGCAGTCACTGAGTCACATATTGGGTAGATTGGTGTATGAGTCCTATAATGTAGCAAGAGTTAACATGGTTTCCACAACTTATTCGACCGTGTTTTCTGTCTCTAAGAATGCTTCAAAGTTTGGTTTTCCTTTGTATGGAAAAGTTGAAGTTTGGATATAGGCCACTGCCATGCGTTTTGCTACATGGCATTATGGCAATATTATGTTCACGAGGTAATTTTTGTTGGATTTCCCTTTTTTTAAAGTCACATAGTGAAGCTGATAAGCAAGGGAAACCTAATACAGTTGGTTTTCCTTTGGTCGTCACACAATTAGATTAGACTTTGGTACGGTCTTGTGAGTGACGATGTCGTCTATCGACCCGGGATTATATTGACCCATCATCCATCACTTAAAAACGCTCTCCCATCCCATCACTACTCTCGAATGCCGGTAGAAGAAATGATTCATCCTTATAGTTAATGGCCTATGACGATTGTTACAATTTGAGCGAAATGAAATGAGTCGTTGAAAACTTGACCGTAACCTGGTGGGGCAATGTATCGTCTTATAAAAACTGAACGTCTTTTACAACATTGTAGTTGTGACAGTATATGATCGATCATGTTACCGGTGTTATGTCTCAATTTGTTGTGATTGAGGGCTCGGGGTCGTCGGTTAGGGTGATTGGGGTCTCAGCATCGTTTGGGCTGGATGGGGAGGATGTTATCGAGGTTGGGGATCGATGTGATAGCATTTCCACCAGTGGAGCCTACAGGTATATGTACTTTTTACTTGATCATGCTAACTGGAAAAGTTCACCTACTAACAACTGTGCTTCTTTGATTGATACGTTGTATTGAAATTATTAATGCTTAGCTAATGTCATGGTTGTGGCGTTTTGCGTTGGTTGGTTTCACTTGATATATTGAACCGCTGTGCAATTTGTAGAAATGACTTACTTTTCATCCTGTTACCAGTAAAAAAAATTGTATCGTTGTTGAACAGAGGCGAGGTCCGACATGTACGTCTTATAGAATAATTAAGCAGGTGCTAATCGAAGCCTACTAATAGTTGCATCAAATATAACAGCTTAGGACATCATACTAATTCTGCGCCTGTTTTAGCTCTACTAACTTAGCCATATGATCATTATAAGGTCCATCTACATATTGAACTAGGGCTAGCTGCCTAGCTCCTCCAGTTGTAGAGTGCTTATTAATGTGATCCCTCATGGTCGTTTATGAATTAAGCTTCAAACCCCAGTTTAGTGTTGTTGATTTCATGCCATACTATGATCGAGTAATCGCTGTTGCTGGTTAACCCGCGTAGCTCTAAATGATATGTTCCACTTAGAATCACTTCAAATATAAACCAGCTAGTTATGTGCTAGTATTAACTTAAGGAACTAGCTAGGATTGTAGAATTGTTCCTGAGGATGAGTAATAACATATAAATAAGAGAGGGAAAGGAAGAAATGACCTTGATAACTAATACTCTAATACTTAACAAAACTCAAAACTGACCCATTTTAAGGTGTACACACAGAAATATCTAATGGACACATAACAGACTCATCTAATCATACACATGTTTGAACATCTGTTTATGATTGTTTCGTTTAGTTGTCTAGCTCACCTCTTTCGTTTAGCATTATTCCTCATATTTGATCATTACATTCTTTTCTTTCACCCGATTCTGCGTACTTTTTATTTTCACGTTTGTGAGTCAATTTATAGGCCTCTTGTGCTTAGTTCATATTCATTTGTAACCTAAACGGTTTTTCAGTATGTAGGAGGTTGTGCAATATGTAGGAATGACTTGTATCCTATTTTTATCCCAGCTTTAACCTAAACCTGTCTAACAATAATGGCTGCGCAGGTAATATTGGCATCCCTGTGAGCCGAGTGACAAAACAAATAGATCCAAAGACAAGGCAGCGAGCATTGTTAATCGAGGTATCTATTCGTTGCATTTACTAAACTACTATTTCCACCTCTATATAAATCCAAATTAATTCATGAAATATAAAACTACTAAAACGAGCTAGTTAGTAAATATTTAAACTGAGCTGGTTTGTAAATGTCGGAGTTGTCTAACTGTTATGTGTCATGAATCGATCCTTACAAGTTGATGAAATTACTCTTAAAACAAAGTGACTCGGATCTCTATGATCATCAGTTGTGCCCAATTTCGTGCTCATTTCCGATTGCAGATTGAGTATACTCATGTTGACTCAAATGACAAAATGCCATTGCATCGCATTGTGCCATCCATCTTACAGGTATGGCTTTTGTTACTTTTGAAATTTTGACCCTAAACTTGTTACATTATGTAATATCATCTTCAAAATGTTACTGTCACTACAGTAAAAATGAATGTGCTTTGCGATATTACTCCCTGCTTACCCGTGTTTTGTTGGGAGGCTTTTAAAGGAGACAATCTGAGAAATCAGAAGGGAAGGTTTGGGTCACATAAACTAACGGGCTGATAGTCTTTTTAGTCTAAAGAATGACTCAGCATAGCGCCCTTCATGCATTTTTAATGCTGTTTCGTGGATCTCTTCTTTATTCATCCTGATTTCATTCTTAATTCAAGTTTACAAAACCAATTAGCTCCATCTTTTAGCTCTTAAATAACAGTGATAGGAAACCTGTTTAGTTTTCTGATGTTGACTTTGGGGGATTTGGGAAGTAACGGGATTTTATGATTATGGCTCTTTGTGGGGTAGGCATAACAAAAACTCTCTTAAATTGGTCCAAAGGAACCTTAAGAAATAATTACAGATCTTTTTTTAGAAGTATCTACGAAACTTCCATCCATACCATAGCCACTAGTTGCCATTCCAATTGAAATGGAGCAAAGGGATATATACGTAACATCATTTAAGCTAAAGTACCATTACTTTGTGTGTGTCTTTAACCATTTGTTTCCCCTGCATTCGTTGCACAGAAATTTGTTTAGTTCCCCTTAGCACCACTATTTGCTTGTTATGAATGATTTTTACGGTTTAGCTCTTCCTAAATTAAATCGCTAACCATTGGACTTTCAACACCAGCTGTACCAAACATCTATAGGGTAAGAATGGCCTTGCATTTTCACAACCACAACCACTACGGAGTAGGAATGGCCCTGCTGAAACTGCTTGCATTCATATGATATGAGTTTTTCCCGCCTATTCTACCAAACCCTCTTTCCTAATGAGATCACATGCTTCACACGTGTTCTATGAAATAGCCGATAGATATTACTTGGCATGTGCGATTTGCATGTAGAATTTCAAAAGTGACGCTTATCTTTTTCATGGACAGGAGGTGGAGCCTTACGATAGTGATGTTCAGTATCTTTCATTCTCTGCGCGGCCTTATCAGACTATTGCTTTCAGGGTATTTTTTTATATCACAGTTTATAACTATACGAGTATATGGTGGAAAATCGAGTGCTTATAATGGAATTTGCTTTTTTAGGTCCCGAATATTGAAATAGTCGACAGATTTGAGACCTTTAACTGGATTACAAAGAAGTATAAGGTAATAAATTAATAATCCCTTCCACTTTGGTTTACATTTATGTTATTGAATAGGGGTAATAGTTTTGAAACTATTGATTATGTAGATGATGTTTCAATAAAGGGCTTATACTTCTGGTCATGTGATTATATAAAAATCAGTTTTGAACATATATTTCTAAAAATACAATTTAGATATTTACCTCTTTTTTTCTTCTTCTTTTTTTTTTTTTTTTTTTTTTTTTTTTTTTTTTTAAATAAATGCACATGTTTGCTGGTATATCACTCCAGGCAGCACAAACACATTCAAATAAAGGTGTTAACGTGTCTGCGTCCAACGGGTCACTTTGGAAACCACACTAAAGGGGTTCGGGTCAAAACAGATATGGGTCCAAAAAGGCTTGAAATGAAATTTATAAGGGCCTCACTCTTTCCTTCCTGCACACACAAGCATAATCTGATGTTAATGCGGTATCTATAACTTTTCAGAATCAAGTTTATTTTAGAGGACCGAATGCTGGAGCATTGATACCACCAAAGTGGGGTGTTCCTGAAGGTCCTACACCATTTCATGTAAAGGGTCAGTTGCCGCCACCTCCCTAAAGCTAGGGTGATGATCACCATTCATAAAGTCTCAGTCTATTGTTAGTAAAACCTGAGTTTGAGGATAATGGCAACAAGCAACTATCATATACTGTATTTGAAAGCGGTTAGTCATATATTGTACGTAATTGTTTGATTGGTATGGCGGATTTGATCCATATACTACTCTGCAAGCTGTTTTTGGGATCGTACATGACACATGTATAGTTTAGCTACATACGTATAAATGAAAATCTAGCATATGGTTACTACTTACTAGTTACATTACGAGCTACAAGAAAATATATAGATTGTGTTTGAGATCTTCTTCAACTCTTTCAATGGATTAGAATAAAAGTTCAAATCCTAAAAATAGATGTTTCCTTTTGTGTTTGGTTATGCCTCGTATAAAATTAAAATAAGTGTCATTAAATTGGTAAAGAAAAAGGAAACGTTTTTGCTGGGCCTGCACGTATTGGGCTTAAATTGTGTTTACATAGTCAAGTTATTTGCTTATAAATATTGAGCGATGCATAGTTTAAAATCTTCATTGATAAACAGTAAAATTATCGAAGTTTGCTGTCAATATTCAAGGTAATGTTTCTATGCGTTTAGAATCAAACTATCCCTTATCATTGGTTTTCAATCATACTTTTTGATGTTTCTTATAGTGTGAGTCCGTATGATCATTAACAAGGTTTCCCGAGTCGCGGTATTATGAGCCAAATTATAATTTTATGAATCGATGTGTCAATGTATAGTCTACAATTAATTGATGCTATATGAATTTTAGCTCAAAAGAAAAGTCAAGACAAAGTTAAAAGGGTAAAAGTGAAAAGTAAAAAATCAATAGTAACGTTTTGAAAATTGATTAAGGAGATTATGGATTTCGTGATCTCGGTGGCTTTAGGAGCATATTAATTTGTTGAGGGTGCTTTTGTTTGTGCATGGGTTCTCTTGTGTTAGTGATTTAGTATTAGCGATTCATAATAGGTAGTACATGGCTTACTAATGCAAAGTGGCGCGATCATATAATATATCGCTTTTTCCTACATACTTTTGGTGATTTACAGTGGTTGATAAATTTTTTGATTTCTAAACTTTGGATAGCTAGAGTGTGAGTGTTTATGTTTAGTTTGTGTAAAGTGAGAGAGTGTGATATGTTTTCATTGCAGGGTAATTAGTTGCTACTCTTATACATTGTATGATGTCTTTGAAAGAACCCAATATTGATCGGAATAAGTTTACTGTTGTCCAAGCCATAGATTTTTCAGATGACGATTCATTTGTTCCATTAAAAATGGATGAAGTACATGTTCAACTATTTCGACATTTTAGGTTGGGTGCAATGAAAATCGATGATAATTTTGTGCGTGCCCCAGAGGATCAGTTCTTGGCACAACATCCGGTAAGTACACTTCATAAAAATCTTCTTTCAGTTTCTCATTAACTTTATCGTGTCATATTGATATGCTAGTGCTATATATTTATTTATTTATTTTTTAGAAAAATCGAGCTTGTTGTCTTAGGTCTCATACTACTACTTTTGAATGATCCTGAATCATCATTTGGAACTCGTTTGCTTGTTTAACTAGATAAATATATGTTTGTGTTAAACCTTGCCCTTGATAAAACTATTGTTTTGTAGTATCAATTACTAAAGGTACATATAGTTTATCATTTTTTTCTCCCTTGTTAAGTACTTACTGATAATTGAATACATACCGCCTTGTGAGTGCAGGGACCTGTTTGTGTTTCTATAGCCAAAATAAAAGTTGATGAGGGAACTACGTTAGGGGTTGGCCAATCAGTAGTTTTATTGGAAATCAATGTACAGCAGTTGTCTGAAACAGTGGGCACTCTGAAACATATGATTGCTCGAGAGTTTCACGTGCCTGCAAACAAACAGAAACTCATAAGTGCAAAAGCCGGTGTTTTGAAGGACAACTTATCCCTTGCGTATTACAATGTTGGTGGCGCTGACCATGTGCTCTTTCTCTTTGTAACAGAACCATAACTTGAATTTGTATCGTGAACTACCTAAGATTTTAAACATGATTGCGAGGATATGCAAACTCTTTTTGGTTGGTTATTGTGGTGGATTTTAAAGTCAAATCATGAGCTGATTCCACTTGTACAAACTGCATAAGCACATAATAGAAATGCAAACAGTAATGATATACTCCTTCTCTTAAAAACTTAGGCCGGGGTGTTCATCGGTTCGGTTATCGGATTGTTTGGTTCAGTTAATTTAGTTAATTTTTATTTAGGTAAAACCAAACTAAGTAATCGAAAACCGAACTGAATAACTCGAATTACATAAATTTAATTATTTATTTAATTATATAAATTTCTTGCACCAAATTACTCAAAATACAAAACTTACAAAATTGTGTTTCCAACAAACACAAGAGTTAAAACCTTAGATATTCTACATACATTTCTTGAAGTTTCCCGCCGATGTGGGACATAGATTGCACCAACATTGAATATTATATATTTTAGTATACGTTGAAAGAAATAATTTCATTTGTGTAACTATAATTTGTGATTTTGATTATTAAAGCGTATATGAATTATTAATATATGAATATCATATATACCTATAGTGCGTGTATTGAATACACATGCATAATGTTTTATGCACGTTTGATTATATATGAAATTTTCAACTAAAATGATGCGAGATATGAAATTGCCCTAAAAACTGAACCCACAACACGTTAAGTTAAGTTGACAAATTACTAAATTGGGAACAAAATACAAAATAGACCAAGTTGGGTGGACTTTACTTAAGGCTTTCCAATCCGACCAAAAAAACAGACCTTGGTTTGTTTTTCTGCAATACTTTGTGCAATAATAAATAATCCAAGTACAAAAATACAGATACAAAAGTTTGAAAAGGTAATGTCAAAATCCTTATAACTGACACCAAAACTTAAGCCACATTTTACTATCAAAGTTATTTCAACTTATTCTAACTAAGGTCATAATTGAACTTACATTCTCTTGATAAGCGAAAGAAGTATTGAAATGACTACGAAAGAAAAAGTTTCAAATAAAAAAGATGTTTGTCAAAGCACTTCCAAGTGAATATATTTACTCTTAATAAGTAAAACAAGTAAAAAATAAGAATAACCAAAAAGCAGCTGTCTTTCAAGTGAAAGTAGTGCATATAGTAACTTGATAGAACTCAACCAAAACAGTATTGGAATAATTATCAACAACGAGATGATGCACCCGCGCGTTACAGCGGGTTTTTTGCATTTAATTTTTTATGCTATATGAGTTTTGTTATATGTGTTGTGTGTAAATTGTGTGCAAAAATCTTTATGAAAATGTGGGTATATTCATTTCCTATGACACATTTGTATGATGATAGTTGGGTCGGGATATGAACGTTAGGGGGTACTTTTCGCCATTTTTACAAACTTTGTGAAAATATAATAAAGTCTATGATTGGTTTTGCAAAGAGTCGCATAGTTTGGAGGTATTTTTTGCCGGTTTTCAAAAATGTTCGAAACAACGTCGGTTTGCTTTTGTCGTTTTACTCTTTATTTTGGCAAGTGAATTGTCGTTTTGGGATATTTTTTCACGCACAAATGTGGCGTCGTTTTGGACGAAATTTAAGATACGTAATTTATAATAGGGGTATTTACATACATCCCCATATCCCAACCAATATTTACATATTTCCCCAAACACAAGTTTTTAATGCATGATGTACAATGCTCTTAAAACAATGTTTAAAGAAATATGTAAATATTGGTTGGAATATGAATATGTATGTAAATATCCTTTTATAATATATACAAACATTTCTCTCTCTCTTGCTCCGATGTGGTACTATGAAATTTTTAACTTCTTAGTTATTTAGAAAAATATTATTCATCCTTCATATAGTTGTAATATTTTATGAAAATAATAATCAACATATTCGTGTTGTTATGGACGAGTAATACACACTATTCACAATATATTACGGAGTACTTCAGTTACCACCTCATTTTTTTAAGTATTAACACACTATGGCCTAGTAGTTGGGCTTTTCTAAAACCCCATTAAAGTTCAGTAGTAACCATCAAACGTTAAACAGACCAAAGTTTATTAAGAATTGTCTCACGATCTCTGATCACATTTTTCGTGTTCCTCGTGACCACCTAGTTCTTCTGCTGTCAATTTTACTGAATTAAGTTTATTTAAAATAGTGAAAACTAAGATCCTTCATAAACCCTCACAAAAATTAAATTCAAACCTATTATTAATCACTTACCTTTAAATCATCTTAGTCAAGCAAAACGCTAAAGAAAAAAGGAAGGGAGTTACACAAGATTATTATTATTATTATTATTACTAGTTATAAGTCCCGTGCACGCACGAGATTTTAACTTAAATCAAATTTAGTTTGGTTATTATTATCTGAATTCTTTGTAAAACATATTGTATATCACTGTGTACACATGATTTCATTTGCTTGATGTGACAAAGTAATAGTAATATTTGTCATCACAAAATCACAGGTCATTGTTTTGCCATTATTGGTGTACGAAGGATGCAAGTAATCAAATAATAGCCAATAGATAAGTATTTTACTTTTACTTCGAATTTAATCGCACATAGACATACCTACACATATGTACTTTCTTATAACTAAACACAAATCATGAAACTTATGATTTACCTCAACGAAGGGCCAGCAATTAACTCAACATTGCTATTAATATTCCTAACAAATAAAGTCCTTGAAGTATGCTCACTAGCAGCTGCTGCTATAGTCAACACGGGACGCTTAATACTAATTTAGGGTACACCATCAGACATACCTTAATTCAAGAGACCGAAACAAAGCCCATCTTGGGAATCAAAATCCATTTTCATTCCTCCTCCACTACTTCTTGGATAAGATGTAACAGTTGCTACTCACATAGCAGGAATTAAGGTCCTCGTCATTCTTTTGTTGGTTCATCTTAGCAGCAACAACTTTCTCTTAAATTTTTGCAACTGCTCTCTATAGCCTCAACAATAATTCTTTATACAACATCCCATTCTGTTCTTGCCTCTGCTTGGGATTTTACAACAACAAAGTACATGAAAAATGCAACATGTATACGCTTTACAAAGTTCGCAAGTAATTCAAGACTATTGAAAGTTTATGGTCAAATCATTCGTTGAGATCAAAGTTAATCCCATTAACAAAGGACTCATGCACGCTATAAATCATCACAACACTTTATAAACTAATATCTCATATTTATATTGTCCACCATAGTGTGATATCAACTATATGGATCAGATACAACATCAAGTTCTCATATTTTTTGTCATACACTATAAATCTAAAGAACATCCACAATACACTTGTATCTATACATATAAGCATCAAAGATCAAACGATTAAACTTTAACAAAAATTTCACATATTTTGAGTCATATATAATCTCATACTAAAACAATACAATAACTACTGTTTGCATGATTATATAAAAAATGTCAAATTGCTTCTGTCGCTACTGAATTTAATTCATGTTACATACCTGCATTCATATCAACTGAATTGCTTAAATTTCAAGAGCTTTAGCACAATGATGGTCTGCTAATTATATCATGATATCATATAGTTACAATTGGTTATGGCCCAGGTTGATTAAATATAAATCAGCCTTATAAACACATGTAAATTGAAGAGTGTATTAAACATAACCAAACTAAATAGTAACACAACTATATAAATCAACAAAAAAGTATTAATAATTGTGGACACAATTTAATAACATGTAAACAAAATCTAAGTATACGAAACATGTATAATAAAAAAATAAAAAAATAACACAATATCAATGATATTTGTGCACCTTTAATATCATGTTTACAATCGAGATTATTAATCACATGGATGCGTTGTCAGATTTGGAATTGAAGACCATAAGATGAGGGTTTTTTTCTTTTTAATAATTATGAGATGAGATAAAAGCTAGGAAGCATTGGGGTTGAGGGATCATGACACAAGCTTTAAAGAAGTCGGTGAAGATGGTGCTGAAGGACTTCCCTGAAATAGTAAGGTTGGAAGCGTTTGCAGACGTGGAGAATATAGGGTCTCAAAGCGTGTTGGAAAAGGCTGGGTTTAAAAAAGAAGAGCTTCTTAGGAAAAATACCTTCATCAAAGGGTCATTTGTAGACGAGCTTATCTACATCTTTTTATCCACCGATGTGACCGGTAGTTCATAGCTAAATTACGAGTTTGATGGTGATTAATGACAGATTAGGTGATTCGATTTTGTTTTGAAAGTGGTTGTATGATTTGAATGATAAGTACGTACTTATGAAATGATTTATATTGTTTGATTGTTACACTAGTCATAAAAAATCAAACACATTCAAAAATAACATGACACGAAACGAAATCGAAAGTTACATTAGTCTTAATAAATCAAACATATACAAAAATAACAATAAAACAAGAAGCTAAAAGGCGGTGTCCAATACTTTTGGAGTGACATGTTATTAATTCCAAAAGCAACAAACGCTAGATTATAGTACTGGTTAACAGTCAACTATATACAAACAATTATTTTGTTTTTTCCCGACGTGGGACAAATTTTACCCCAATGTCCCAAACATATACTTTTACAACTGCTTAATGTGTCGTAACATATTGTTCATTCATTATAGTGATATAACAATACGTGACATTGATAATCAACTTATGTGTTTTAAAAAATAAACACCATTCAGGTTTACTACTACTTCATAGATCACTATAGTAAATTTTTATTACTTGAGTTACTTTACTTTTGTTGCCTATATTGTTAGCTAATACCTCTAACTAAATTTATATGTTTGTAATAGTCCCCTATTGATAAAGTTAAACAAGTTCACACACTTACAAAAAACGTGATAGTAAGACTATTGTAATATTCCTATAAGCTATAGTTAACAAAACCTTTTATACAAAGTTCTAAATGTTTTTATTGTAAATTTGTACCGTTGCAGCTTAATTAGGTTATGATAACAAGTAACATTTATATAACATCTTCTAAAATTTTGTTGATCAATTCAACACCAAACATTTTTTTTTTTTACATTAGAATCTGATATTCAGATATATCTGCTAAAATTAGCAAGAGTAACATCAATATTCGTTTTACAATTTAGTTAAAGACTTAAAGCAACATCTCTTCAGAAACCTTATATAACTTATATTTGTACAAAACTATACACATGTTGAACAATCGAAGAGGTAATTTCAACTTAGTTATAACATGACGTATTCTAAATACTATGTGTAACATGAAAAAAGTAATTTCAACTTATAAATGTAGCAGATGGTCAAACCGACTCAACAGATGAACAAAGTAGCGTGAAAAGTGACTAGTTTGAGTAAACACTTATGTTGTAGCATGCTTTGTTTTGGATAGTTCACAATCTCTTGTGATGACATCGACTTGAATGTATTTATTTTCAGTTTGTTGGAAGGCACAATTCGCATTCAAAGCAGTTGAAAAGGCTAGTGCAAAATGGTGTGAGCAATATGCTTGAACTTTGAAGACTTAGAGCATGCTTGGTAGGAGGTTATGGAGAGTAAGGAATGAGAAAGATAATGGAAAAAAAATGTATAATACAATGACTCATTACAAAATAATGGATAATGGTCCATTACCTAATAAATTATTTTTTTTTTTTCCATTTCCCTACCATTATCATTTTCTTTTGTTTTCTTTTCTTTTCTATAGTTTAAACCAAGCACACACAAAAGCTTAAGAAAAATTGTGTCAAATTCAACATAAAAAATTAGTGTCATTATCCGTAGGCATTTCTAGATTATTACACATTTGATGTCTTACCAATCAACCTAGTATATATAAAATCATTTATTTTTGTTTCCTTCCGATGTGGGATGTAAATTTTACCCACTATAATTTTACAACTTCCTACTAATATGTTTAAAGAAATTAATTCCCGTACGACCAGGGGCGGATCTACTTGAAGTAGAGGGTATGCACGTGCATACCCTACGTAAATTGTTGCTAGTGTAAAAAAATCTGAAATTCTTTATGAGTAACCATAAAATACACTAAATATTATTGAGTGCACACCCTCCAAAATACAAGAAAAACATAAGTGCATAACTGCATACCTTAATCTAAGTTGCCATTGTTGAAAAGAAAAAGAAGAAAAAGGAAAGAAGAATGCTACTGGTTTACTGTTTAGTTCAGCAAAGGAGAAGGAGGGTAATAAAGCATTTAGATCTAGGTCAAAGGGCAATTTTTAATGCTTTTAGTGGGCTTGTATGTTGTACTCTATCTTGAAACTTAACTTGGGTCCACCCATTTTTCTTACTCGAGGCCCAATTTGCTTATATTTGCACGACATGTTGGATAGTTTTTGTTGCATTGAGTTTTAGTTTAAGTAGTTCATTTACAATTTATGAATCATGATATTTTAAAATAACTTCTACTCATGTCTGTTTTTATTAATCAATATCCATTTTTCTATACGTGTTAGTAATTTTTTATAAAAATATAATACAATGATTTATAGATATAAAATTGTGACTGTATTATTTTTTTAAATACTTGACCACATAGACATAGCTTTATATTAGTATTCATACGTGTAGTTGTTGACAACTATTTATTCTTGAGTTATAGCAATTTTTATTTAAGAATTTTAATGTTATATGTTATTACATGATATAAGACGAGCTTTTAGTTCGGATCTTATTCGATTAATACCAAAATTTCCTGTATATTATTCGACTACTCAATTTAATCTCAAATAACCCAGATTTCACATATTTAAATAAACTTTAATAAGATCCAGAAAACAACTGTTGTGTTGAATATGAAATTCACAAAAACCCGACCCGGAAACTGTAACTCAAAGCTTGATTTTTCTAAAAAACTTTACTCAAAATCGTGCATACCCTCCTTCGGAATCCTGGATCCGCCACTGCGTACGATTGTACGTATAATTTGTTATTTTGATTATTAAAATATATATGAGTTGAACTAAATAAAGGAAGATTTTATAAATCTAGTCACATCGTATCAAAAACCTTATGTCTGTGTTCCTCTGCTCCGGTTTTCTTTTCTCCTATATTCGAGACCACATTTTGCTTCTTCTACGGATATATAAATGGGACTTCAGTTTGTTAAAACACATGGAGGTTGGTCAATAAAGGAAGTAATTGCATCCATATATATGTTCCTCTTCATTGACATGTTTGCTCATGGTATAGATGGTTTCATTTTTCAATATGGACTATACAACAACAAATTTTACTAAACTGAAGTTGCAAAGAATATGTTATGTTCAATTCAACCCAAACTATTTTCACATCACTATATGTGCTTAAACTACTCGGATTAACAACATTATTTTTTATATTTTATAATTTATTCAGGGCAACGTTCCTTTAAAAAACCATTGATAAGAAGTCGTATAATTGTAAAAGTTCAATATTATTTATTTTCACAAGTATGCATTAGGAGTATATTAAAGAGAAAGTCTAAAGTGAGGTAAAAAAAGGGTAAACAGATGAGATTTTCCTATTTAGGTTATTAAGATGAGCTTTCGACTCTGTTGTACAGTTTTAACTTGGATATCATGTGATTGTTGCGAGTCTTTCTCTAGCCACGCCAACATGTGTACCTAGTAGGCTTTGAAGCCCAAATCTCTTGTGAGGAGATTAGATACCTTAGGCCGGACGCAGTAAGCATAGGGGATCGATATACACGATCGATCGTGTATCGATCGCCCTATTGTGGCCCTATTCGATCGTCCAAATTGAAACCCAAGTTGGTCTTGAGTGCGATCGACTAAAACTTGGAAAAAAATGTGGGTGGGTAATTATCCGACCGTTGCATGCAAGGTTCAAAAAAAATAATAAAAAATAAAAAATCCTACCGTTAGAAAAAAAAATTCGACCGTTTGTGGTTTAAAAAAAAAATACTAAACTACCTTATAAATACACAACATATTTACACACTAAATTCACAAATCTCATTTCACACATTCTCTATATTCTTTCCACACTATGAGTTTTAATTCTTACGAGCTATTCATTGCCGATTCATCATCGGATGATGAAAATGAAGTTAGTAACGAGTTTATGATGTTTGCGGAAGAGTGTTGGCAGGCTTTTCAAGCGTCACAAACTAAAGTCTCACGAAACCAAATTAGTATGGATCGTTTGGGTGCTCATAACCGTTTAGTGGCTGCTTACTTCAGCTAGACCCCCAGATACGGCGATCAAGCATTCCATGATCGTTTCCGAATGTGCCGACGACCATTCACACGAATTGTCCGAGATATAACCGATCATTCACCTTATTTCCAACAAACTCCTAGTTGTGCAGGCGTACTTGGTATTTCTCCATTGATGAAGTGTACTTCGTCAATCCGTCAATTGGCATACGGAGTCAATGCTGATGCTCTAGACGAATACGTGCAAATGGGTGCGTCAACAATTCGTGAGTGACTCCAAAAATTTTGTGAGGCCATAATAGAGTTATATGGTGCAGAGTATTTGCGAAAGCCGACGGTTACTGACATTGACAAACTCTATGCTCATCACTACGAATGTCATGGGTTTCCTGGGATGATAGGAAACATTGATTGCACAGATTGGCCGTGGGAGAATTGCCCACATGCTTTAAAAGCTCAATTTTGTAGGGGTGATCACGGGCAAAATCCTTTCATTTTATTGGAAGCGATCGCGTCCCAAGATTTATGAATTTGGCATGCGTTCTTTGGTGTCGCCGGGATGAATAACGACGTAAATGTTTTACGTGCATCGCCTCTTTTCAATGATCTCAAAACGGGGAGAGCACCGGATGTGAAATTCGTTGCTAACGGCGTGCCTTATAAACGCGGATATTATCTTGCTGATGGGATATATCCGGAATACTCGGTTATTATGAAGTCCATTAAAAATCCAGGGACGAATGATCACAAACGAATATTGTATAAGACGATGCACGAAGCAGCAAGAAAAGATGTGGAACGTGCTTTTGGTGTACTAAGGAGGAAGTGACTAATGATTAAACATCCGGCTAAAGGGTTTGACAAAGAGCGTCTATCACATATAATGTACACATGCATCATATTACATAATATGATAATTCAGGACGAAGAGCGGGTGATATCTCCCGTATTCTTTCCAGCAGAGCAACACCGTTCTTATGATCCAATAAGAACGCATGTGGAATCGTTGGAAATTACCAGGGAGATATGCAACAGAACAACTCATCTTAGCCTCAAAGCCGATTTGGTGGAAGACATTTGATATCGTCATAATCAAAACTAGTTCAGTCGTTGTATTGTCGTAATGTTTTAATTTTATTTGAATTATTATGTAACGTTTTAATTTTTAATGAAATTTGAGTTTGTGTTAAAAATGTTTAAAAAAAAAATGATTATGGTCGCCCTTACTGGGGCATCTAATCGCCTGAAGGTCGTTGGAGAGAGAAAGCTGACGTGACAGTAAAAATGAAGGGGATTGAAGCCCCTTACTGGGCAGCCTTAACACTAGGTCATTATGTGATAATTTAAAGTTAGGTACTTGTACACTAATAAATCATTGAGATATGCAGAAAAGAGAATGTTAAATTGTGTTATGCCATTTTTTGGTACATTAATGTCAGGTACTTGTACAAAATAAACTCCTCTCAAAGTTTACCCATCCCACCCATGTGAGATAGAAAACAAACCAAATTTCCTCTTTAAGCATGTTATAACTCTGAGACGCGATATCTAATTCACATCAATTCCATTTTAGACTCTTATAGACACATTTAGAAGCTCCATTCAAAGACAACGCGAACCTACGACCTGTTATTTATATAGATGACACATTCATATAGATAATTGTGTCAAAAGTCACCTTCGCCAACCAAAATTTTCCAACAAAGTCATTGGGTGAAGCAATGAATCACGTGCTTGTGAGTTCTTAATTCAAGTACAATGTGGCAGTTTTAGATGATGAAATTGGACGGATATCGACTTATGAATGATTGTATGGTTTCTTATATCGAAAACCATATATTTAGTAATATATGTGCCATTCAAAAATGAAAGAATTATAAAAAATGAAGCGGTCATGTGAAAGCTTTATGAAACTTGTGGTTTGATTTTCTGGTTCCGCCCATGAAAAATCTATCTCACATGTTATAAGAATTATTTGAACTCACAACCACTTGATTTGTGAGCATACTAACACATAACGTATCATCTTAACACAAGCCGGTTGTTGAAAATATTTAATAAACAATTAAAATATTTGTATTTTCTGCAAATGATACAAAACAAGATGATGGTTTGATGAGGAAAAAGATATTGATAAAGTATTAGATTCCACACAATAGGGTTTCTTTTTACTAAGATTATCATTAATATTGTAAGTTTGAAGTGATTTTAATAACAAAACTACATGTAAACTAGTTAAATCTGAGACAGATAGAGCAAGTCAAATAAAATACGAAAGTTACAGCACAATAATTATTTGTTTGCGTTAAAAAAAATACAAATAATTATTTGTTTGCGTTAAAAAAAATACAAAAAAGATGAAAATGTTGGAGAATGACTTTTTGGGGAGTAGCATATTTTCACCACAAAGCCACATTCCAGATCACATTGGCTAGTTAAATCTGAGACAGATAGAGCAAGTCAAATAAAATACGAAAGTTACAGCACAATAATTACTTGTTTCAATTAATGTATACGAAAGTTATAGATCCTAATGTATATATAAACATATTTCTTTCAATTTTCTTCCGATGTGGGACTAAGATTTTTGCTCCAACATTGAATATTACTTCTAAAAAGTTTAAACAAAAACTTGTCATTCTATAAATATAATTTGTAAATTTGATAATTAATTAGGACAAGGATCCTCTCAAGTTGTAAGCACAACTTGACTCAAGTTGGTGCATTATGAGCCATTGAATTTGATCCAATGGCTCAAATCAAAAGAAGTTGTTTTGATTTGAGTAATTAGATCAAATCAATAGACAAACTATTAAAAGATAAAAAATTGAGCATAGTTGTTATTGGCCTTTACTTCCTATTTGATCTAACCAAAAAACAGACTCAAAAAGTAAGTAACTTAACATACATTTTCTCATACTCATGTTCTATATCTTTGATAATTGGGATTGCTCAATTAAAACTGCTTTAAAAAGTATGCAAGTACCAACAAGCTATTTACTTTATAAGTAGCACGAAAAATAATTGGGATTGCTCAATTAAAACTGCTTTAAAAAGTATGCAAGTACCAACAAGCTATTTACTTTATAAGTAGCACGAAAAATGTTTTATCCAACGATCACAACCCTTTTTTTTCCTTGAAATATATGTAAGTAGCACTTAAATAATCAATCCCAAACACCTTTAGAACTTTTCTAATTTTGCATATATGTAACGTTTGGATGTGCAATTTCAAAGTGATTATGGTGACACATAAGAAAATATTGGCTTTTCGTTGTTCCTAAGAAGCTGTTTATGGATTGGATGAAAACTCAAACAAGTCAACAGCTTTTGCCTACAAGGTATATAATCATGTCACTACTTTTTCTATGTTTATTCTTTTCCGACACTTTCATGGAAGTTACTGATATATTATGACTTATGATATGGAGTACATTTTAGAATAAGGTCACACTAAGAATGCTATTCATGAAGATGA
The DNA here is from genome assembly GCA_019973895.1 of Chrysanthemum seticuspe. NCBI lineage: Eukaryota > Viridiplantae > Streptophyta > Magnoliopsida > Asterales > Asteraceae > Chrysanthemum > Chrysanthemum seticuspe. The sequence continues at coordinate 26,167,783 of BPTQ01000006.1, forward strand.
TTCCATGTAAAGCAATAAAGACTTGTTCTTAGTCTAATTCAATGCTATTTGATGACCAAAAAATGACCCGTTTGACCTGATAAGTCAAACGTAGACTTTTTTGGATGTGAGAAAGTATAAAGCTATATTTGTTTTATTTAGTGTGCTTGTGATGCATAGGCTTCGTCTACGACATGTTCTAGAAACTAGAAAGGCGGTGTTTCAAAAAGAGCAAGCAATGGTCTATGCTCGGGCTTTAGTTGCTGGCTTTGAGACCGATCACCTAGAATATCTCAATATCTCATATGTTTTGCTGATGCTTTTGGATCTCCTCGTTGAGGGTATGGACACATGTTTACACGTTAAGCCTTACTTGAAAATCCAAAAGGGTATGTGATGGTGTATTTCTATAAAAGTTGAACTAAATCTAGTGTTAAACCACATAAGCGTGTTTAAATTCTATTATATAGGAACATATGGTGGAATCGTAGAATATGATCTGGGAAAGAATTGAGGATTAATGTCTAGAAACAAAATGCAAGGTGTTGTTTGATGGCACAACCATTGACTCGAGCATAAGTCATGGAAGTCATTTCATCATTATTTGCACACACTTCAGTCAGGCATGCTAGTCCGTCCTTATTATCAAGGGAGTCTTTCATGGCCTCCTAATTTGGAAGGTTTAAGAAACAAAGGGAAACGATCACACAAAAAAGGATTAAAAGATGACAACTTTGATAAAACATTTGAAAATAATTGTGAAGGTGAAACGATAACACAACAATGGGATATCAATCTCATGCATTTCTTTTCCTCTTTTTTTAATGTGGGACTAAGTTTGGACACAACACCAAGCTCTACAAATTTCAAAAATATTTCGAAAGAAATAATTCATCCTTAATCATTATAATAGCTTCTAAATAATCCATTATTCAGGTTTTATTACTTTATAGACCTAATCCGTAATCACCTCTTTTTTTTTTTTTTTTTTTTTTTTTATTTATTTATAACAAGTAGCTTTAAACATATCTTGTAGAGAACACACCATCTGGTACAAATCTTTTTGTCCAAACAGGTGAGTCAAACATGTTTGTCGACTTCAAAAGGTCAAGCTGCCTCGACAATAGAACAAGGTAGCATGAAAAGAGACTAGTTTAATTAGCCACTCAAGTTGTAGTATGTTTTCTTGTAGAAAGCTTGCAGTCACTTGTGATAACAGCTACTTGGATGTATTTATATTTCTGTTTGTCGGAAGGTACAATGTACATTATACTTTTGAAGAATGGTAATGCGATGAGGGTTAGTCATGTGATGCAATTCTCAATTAAATTAAATAGCTTAAAAAGCAAGTGCCATCTCCAATTCAACACAAAACAGTTTATAGACGTCACAATTTGATACTAATGACATATATGTGCTAAATTTAGCAGGACTAATATTTATTTTTTTAGATTCATTGAAAGCAACAATCTTTCGGAAACCTTAGGTAAGAGTCATATGCATGTAAAATTAATACAGACAAGCAAAAATTGTCGTGCTAAACCCGTAAAGAATGAACGTATATAACACACATATGTTGACTCCAGAAGGGCCTAGCACCACGTCAAGCCGTGTAACAATCAATTATATATACACCCATTTCATTCCTTCTTGTTTCGATACGGGACAAATATTACACAAAACATGAATTTTTTACTTCTTAATTTGTCGTAACATATGATTCATTCATTATAGTGATAACAATCCACAAACATGATAACCAGTATTATTTATTTTTAAGAAATAAACACCATTCAGTTTTACTACTACTTCATAGATCACTTTAGTAAATATTTTATTACTTGAGTTACTTTACCTTTGTTGACTATATTGTTAGCTAATAACTCGAACTAAACTTATATGTGTGTAATAGTGCCCTATTGAAAAAGTAGTAATTAATTTTGAGACAGATTTTATTTTACTTACCCATAAATCTATGTATACCGAAGGATAAATCCCTACCATTATTTAGTTTGATATAATGATGGAGATTAACCTAAGATTTAATATGTCAACCTAAATTCAAGTTTTTTTTTTTTTGTATTTCTTATTTATTCACTTTTCTTTTTGTCTTTTAATTAATTCATGTTTTTTTTCTTCGTTTTAATACGTTTTCATCCGTTTTCATACGTTTTCGTCAGTTTTCGTTCGTTTTCATACATTTTCGTCTGTTTTTCATACATTTTCGTCTGTTTTCATACGTGTTTTACGCTTTCATATGTTTTCGTCCATTTTCATACACTAGTTAGATACCCGCGCACAGCGGCGGCGATAAATATAGTAAATGAATTGCTAACCCAACTCTCCTCGCAATTCCCTAACCGCTTACTGAATTCATTTCACAACACTCCAAATGTATATGTGTTAGTTGTATGTGTTTGTTTGGGTTTTCCGTATCTTTCCCGTGACATCATTATTCCCGCATATAAAAAGACCTACACAATCTCTTTCCCGTCAAACACTTTCCCAAAAATAAATGATTTTGATAAATAAAGTTTGTATTGATTGAAATAAAGATTAAAATTATAAAAATTTGAATCAAAATAAAATAAACCTATTAAAAATGTAAAAACTAAAAACTTATAAAAATATATCAAAATGGATGTTGAATTAAAGAGCACAAAATTTTTAAAAATATGGTGAAATTAGATCATAAAAAAATTAAACGGATTAAAAGATATTTAAATTTAAAAATAAAGGTGATTAATTAGTTAAGAAGTGACATGTGTCACCCCATTATTGGAGCTCTTTATTTTAGTTTGTTAGAGCTCCTCCATTTTTGTTATTTTTTAGTTAGAGAAGTGACATATGTCACTCAATGATTGGAGCTCCTTATCTTAATTTTTTGTGGAGCCCACAACTTAAATGCTTTATATAGTTTTATAGATATTCGTCCGTTTTCTTGGTTAAAATTAATAAAGGGAAATAGATATCAATAAGCGCAAATTCCTATAAAAACACACACTCCCGCTTCTTTTATTTTAAACAAAATTTCCAAACACACACACACTCACTCACTCTCCATTAACTATAAATAATTCTACACATTTCACACAGTTATTGATCAATTGATTGATTAGGGCTTGTTACTCATTAACATACAGCTGTCAGGTATGCATGTGTTTGTTTTTGTGCTTATAGTTTTCATTATCAGAACTTAATTATGATACGCGCACACCGCGTTACGTTCTGTTATTGATCAATCGTTAGGGTTTGTTATTGAGCAACGACTGTCAGGAGACTTGCGTTTGAGCTATTGATCGATCGTAGTTAGGTGTTTGATTGTTAATTAGGAATTTGTGCTAATTATAAATGCACATTTCACTCACAAATTTCTAGGGTTTATGATCTCTTAACGATCAGATATAATTAAGTACGTTTGTATTTCATCCATATGTATAACGCGTGGTATATGTTGTATAGTCGATAGTTGGGAATTTTGTATTTCGTTATCGTCTTATAAAAACTGAACGTCTTTTACAACATTATAGTTGTGACAGTATATGATCGATCATGTTACAGGTGTTATGTCTCAATTTGTTGTGATTGAGGGCTCGGGGTCGTCGGTTAGGGTGATTGGGGTCTCAGCATCGTTTGTGCTGGATGGGGAGGATGTTATCGAGGTTGGGGATGTGATAGCATTTCCACCAGTGGAGCCTACAGGTATATGTACTTTTTACTTGATCATGCTAACTGGAAAAGTTCACCTACTAACAACTGTGCGTCTTTGATTGATACGTTGTATTGAAATTATTAATGCTTAGCTAATGTCATGGTTGTGGCGTTTTGCGTTGGTTGGTTTCACTTGATATATTGAACCGCTGTGCAATTTGTAGAAATGACTTACTTTTCATCCTGTTACCAGTAAAAAAAATTGTATCGTTGTTGAACAGAGGCGAGGTCCGACATGTACGTCTTATAGAATAATTAAGCAGGTGCTAATCGAAGCCTACTAATAGTTGCATCAAATATAACAGCTTAGGACATCATACTAATTCTGCGCCTGTTTTAGCTCTACTAACTTAGCCATATGATCATTATAAGGTCCATCTACATATTGAACTAGGGCTAGCTGCCTAGCTCCTCCAGTTGTAGAGTGCTTATTAATGTGATCCCTCATGGTCGTTTATGAATTAAGCTTCAAACCCCAGTTTAGTGTTGTTGATTTCATGCCATACTATGATCGAGTAATCGCTGTTGCTGGTTAACCCGCGTAGCTCTAAATGATATGTTCCACTTAGAATCACTTCAAATATAAACCAGCTAGTTATGTGCTAGTATTAACTTAAGGAACTAGCTAGGATTGTAGAATTGTTCCTGAGGATGAGTAATAACATATAAATAAGAGAGGGAAAGGAAGAAATGACCTTGATAACTAATACTCTAATACTTAACAAAACTCAAAACTGACCCATTTTAAGGTGTACATACAGAAATATCTAATGGACACATAACAGACTCATCTAATCATACACATGTTTGAACATCTGTTTATGATTGTTTCGTTTAGTTGTCTAGCTCACCTCTTTCGTTTAGCATTATTCCTCATATTTGATCATTACATTCTTTTCTTTCACCCGATTCTGCGTACTTTTTATTTTCACGTTTGTGAGTCAATTTATAGGCCTCTTGTGCTTAGTTCATATTCATTTGTAACCTAAACGGTTTTTCAGTATGTAGGAGGTTGTGCAATATGTAGGAATGACTTGTATCCTATTTTTATCCCAGCTTTAACCTAAACCTGTCTAACAATAATGGCTGCGCAGGTAATATTGGCATCCCTGTGAGCCGAGTGACAAAACAAATAGATCCAAAGACAAGGCAGCGAGCATTGTTAATCGAGGTATCTATTCGTTGCATTTACTAAACTACTATTTCCACCTCTATATAAATCCAAATTAATTCATGAAATATAAAACTACTAAAACGAGCTAGTTAGTAAATATTTAAACTGAGCTGGTTTGTAAATGTCGGAGTTGTCTAACTGTTATGTGTCATGAATCGATCCTTACAAGTTGATGAAATTACTCTTAAAACAAAGTGACTCGGATCTCTATGATCATCAGTTGTGCCCAATTTCGTGCTCATTTCCGATTGCAGATTGAGTATACTCATGTTGACTCAAATGACAAAATGCCATTGCATCGCATTGTGCCATCCATCTTACAGGTATGGCTTTTGTTACTTTTGAAATTTTGACCCTAAACTTGTTACATTATGTAATATCATCTTCAAAATGTTACTGTCACTACAGTAAAAATGAATGTGCTTTGCGATATTACTCCCTGCTTACCCGTGTTTTGTTGGGAGGCTTTTAAAGGAGACAATCTGAGAAATCAGAAGGGAAGGTTTGGGTCACATAAGCTAACGGGCTGATAGTCTTTTTAGTCTAAAGAATGACTCAGCATAGCGCCCTTCATGCATTTTTAATGCTGTTTCGTGGATCTCTTCTTTATTCATCCTGATTTCATTCTTAATTCAAGTTTACAAAACCAATTAGCTCCATCTTTTAGCTCTTAAATAACAGTGATAGGAAACCTGTTTAGTTTTCTGATGTTGACTTTGGGGGATTTGGGAAGTAACGGGATTTTATGATTATTGGCTCTTTGTGGGGTAGGCATAACAAAAACTCTCTTAAATTGGTCCAAAGGAACCTTAAGAAATAATTACAGATCTTTTTTTAGAAGTATCTACGAAATTTCCATCCATACCATAGCCACTAGTTGCCATTCCAATTGAAATGGAGCAAAGGGATATATACGTAACATCATTTAAGCTAAAGTACCATTACTTTGTGTGTGTCTTTAACCATTTGTTTCCCCTGCATTCGTTGCACAGAAATTTGTTTAGTTCCCCTTAGCACCACTATTTGCTTGTTATGAATGATTTTTACGGTTTAGCTCTTCCTAAATTAAATCGCTAACCATTGGACTTTCAACACCAGCTGTACCAAACATCTATAGGGTAAGAATGGCCTTGCATTTTCACAACCACAACCACTACGGAGTAGGAATGGCCCTGCTGAAACTGCTTGCATTCATATGATATGAGTTTTTCCCGCCTATTCTACCAAACCCTCTTTCCTAATGAGATCACATGCTTCACACGTGTTCTATGAAATAGCCGATAGATATTACTTGGCATGTGCGATTTGCATGTAGAATTTCAAAAGTGACGCTTATCTTTTTCATGGACAGGAGGTGGAGCCTTACGATAGTGATGTTCAGTATCTTTCATTCTCTGCGCGGCCTTATCAGACTATTGCTTTCAGGGTATTTTTTTATATCACAGTTTATAACTATACGAGTATATGGTGGAAAATCGAGTGCTTATAACGCAATTTGCTTTTTTAGGTCCCGAATATTGAAATAGTCGACTGATTTGAGACCTTTAACTGGATTACAAAGAAGTATAAGGTAATAATCCCTTCCACTTTGCTTTACAGTTATGTTATTGAATAGGGGTAATAGTTTTGAAACTATTGATTATGTAGATGATGTTTCAATAAAGGGCTTCTACTTCTGGTCATGTGATTATATAAAAATCAGTTTTGAACATATATTTCTAAAAATACAATTTAGATATTTACCTCTTTTTTTCTTCTTCTTCTTTTTTATTTTTTATTTTTTATTTTTTATTTTTTTTTTTTTAAATAATTGCACATGTTTGCTGGTATATCACTCCAGGCAGCACAAACACATTCAAATAAAGGTGTTAACGTGTCTGCGTCCAACGGGTCAGTTTGGAAACCACACTAAAGGGGTTCGGGTCAAAACAGATATGGGTCCAAAAAGGGTTGAAATGAAATTTATAAGGGCCTCACTCTTTCCTTCCTGCACACACAAGCATAATCTGATGTTAATGCGGTATCTATAACTTTTCAGAATCAAGTTTATTTTAGAGGACCGAATGCTGGAGCATTGATACCACCAAAGTGGGGTGTTCCTGAAGGTCCTACACCATTTCATGTGAAGGGTCAGTTGCCGCCACCTCCCTAAAGCTAGGGTGATAATCACCATTCATCAAGTCTCAATCTATTGTTAGTAAAACCTGAGTTTGAGGATAATGACAACAAGCAACTATCATATATTTTAAAACGGTAAGTCATACACTGTAAGTAATTGTTTGATTGGTATGGCGGATTGGATCCATATTCTACTCTGCAAGCTGTTTTTTGGGTTCGTACATGACACATGTATAGTTTAGCTACATACGTGTAAATGAAATATGGTTACTACTTACTGGTTACTACATTATAAGCTACAAGAAAATATATAGATTGTGTTTTGAGATCTTCTTCAACTCTTTCAATGGATTAGAATAAAAGTTCAAATCCTAAAAATATATGTTTCGACTTTTTGTTTGTTATGCCGTATAAAATATTAAGGGGGTTTGTTGTTAAGAGCTTGATTTTATTACATATGAAGTAATGAGTGATTCTTATTGAATGACATTTCCGATAAAAGTCGATTAGTTTCTTACAAATAATTGTAATAAAAATGGTCATTTAACGACAACCCTAAGGGGCAAAACCCAAAAATTAATAAGGTGTGTCACTAAATTGGGAAAGAAAAAGGAAATGTTTTTGTTGGGCCTGCACGTATTGGGCTTAAATTGTGTTATTTGCTTATAAATATTGAGCTATAGTGCGATACACAATTTAAAATCTTCATCGATAAACAGTAAAATTATCCAAGTTTGCTGTCATCATTCAAGGTAATGTTTCTATGCCTTTAGAATCAAACTATCCCTTATCATCATCGGTTTTCGATCATACTTTTTGATGTTTCTTATAGTGTGAGTCCGTATGATCATTAACAAGGTTTCCCGAGTCGCGGTATTAAGAGCCAAATTATAATTTTATGAATCGATGTGTAAATGTATAGTCTACAATTAATTGATGCTATATGAATTTTAGCTCAAAAGAAAAGTCAAGACAAAGTTAAAAGGGTAAAAGTGAAAAATAAAAAATCAATAGTAACTTTTTGAAAATTGATCAAGGAGATTATGGATTTCGTGATCTTGGTGGCTTTAAGAGCTTATTAATTTGTTGAGGGTGCTTTTGTTTGTGCAGGATTGAGATCCTCTCATGTTGAGACTAATGTGAGTGAAGTAAAACAATAAACAATTCATTGTGGGACCTCTATTTTGTTAAAAAATATTTTTTCTTTCACAACATAAATAACATGACCTCTCATGTTAATTGAACATGAGAGGATCTCAATCCGTTTGTGCATGGGTTCTCTTGTGTTAGTGATTTAGTATTAGCGATTCATAATAAGTAGTACATGGCTTACTAATGCAAAGTGGCGCGATCATATAATATATCGCTTTTTCCTACATACTTTTGGTGATTTACAGTGGTTGATAAATTTTTTGATTTCTAAACTTTGGATAGCTAGAGTGTGAGTGTTTATGTTTAGTTTGTGTAAAGTGCGAGAGTGTGATATGTTTTCATTGCAGGGTAATTAGTTGCTACTCTTATACATTGTATGATGTCTTTGAAAGAACCCAATATTGATCGGAATACGTTTACTGTTGTCCAAGCCATAGATTTTTCAGATGACGATTCATTTGTTCCATTAAAAATGGATGAAGTACATGTTCAACTATTTCGACATTTTAGGTTGGGTGCAATGAAAATCGATGATAATTTTGTGCGTGCCCCAGAGGATCAGTTCTTGGCACAACATCCGGTAAGTACACTTCATAAAAATCTTCTTTCAGTTTCTCATTAACTTTATCGTGTCATATTGATATGCTAGTGCTATATATTTATTTATTTATTTTTTAGAAAAATCGAGCTTGTTGTCTTAAGTCTCATACTACTACTTTTGAATGATCCTGAATCATCATTTGGAACTCGTTTGCTTGTTTAACTAGATAAATATATGTTTGTGTTAAACCTTGCCCTTGATAAAACTAGGAAAAAAGCTATAAATTCATAACGTACTTTACACAAAAACTCATTATGCTCTCTCTACTTCACTTATTGTCATTATACATAACCGTTTTCATTTTATTTGTTTATTTTCTGTCCGTTTTTGTAAATCGTCCATTTTTATCCGTTTTCATTTTAATATGTCCGTATAAAAACAGATAAAAACGGAGAAAAACCGTTTTGACATGGATAATAAAAACGGTTTTAATCCGTTTTTATCTGTTTTTATCCGGACAGATTAAAATAAAAACGGATAAAAATGGACGATTTACGAAAACGGATAAAAACGGACAGAAAATAACCGACTAAAATGAAAACGGTTATGTATAATGATATCGACCGGAAACAACATTAAGTATAATGACAATAAAAAAAGTTGAGAAAGCACAATGAGTTATTTTGATAAAGTACATTAAGCATTTATAACTTTTTTCCATAAAACTATTGTTTTGTAGTATCAATTACTAAAGGTACATATAGTTAATCATTTTTTTCTCTCTTGTTAAGTACTTACTGATAATTGATTACATACCGCCTTGTGAGTGCAGGGACCTGTTTGTGTTTCTATAGCCAAAACAAAAGTTGATGAGGGAACTACGTTAGGAGTTGGTCAATCAGTAGTTCTATTGGAAATCAATGTACAGCAGTTGTCTGAAACAGTGGGCACTCTGAAACATATGATTGCTCGAGAGTTTCATGTGCCTGCAAACAAACAGAAACTCATAAGTGGAAAAGCCGGTGTTTTGAAGGACAACTTATCCCTTGCGTATTACAATGTTGGTGGCGCTGACCATGTGCTCTTTCTCTTTGTAACAGAACCATAACTTGAATTTGTATCGTGAATCACTTAAGATTTTAAACATGATTGCGAGGATATGCAAACTCTTTTTGGTCGGTTATTGTGGTGGATTTTAAAGTCAAATCATGAGCTGATTCCACTTGTACAAACTGCATAAGCACATAATAGAAATGCAAAGAGTAATGATATACTCCTTCTCTTAAAAACTTAGGCCGGTGTTCATCGGTTCGGTTATCGGGTTGTTTGGTTCAGTTAATTTGGTTAATTTTTATTTAGGTAAAACCAAACTAAATAATCGAAAACCGAATTGAATAACTCGAATTACATAATTTTAATTATTTATTTAATTATATAAATTTCTTGCACCAAATTACTCAAAATACAAAACTTACAAAATTGTGTTTCCAACAAACACAAGAGTTAAAACCTTAGATATTCTACATACATTTCTTGAAGTTTCCCGCCAATGTGGGACATAGATTGCACCAACATTGAATATTATATATTTTAGTATACGTTGAAAGAAATAATTTCATTTGTGTAACTATAATTTGTGATTTTGATTAGAGTAAACTACACCATTCGTCTTTGTGGTATACATTGACCATCAAGTTTCGTCCTTTGACCAAAAAAATTGCACCGTTGGTCCTTAACTGCGAAACATTAGTCATCGTTGGTCCCTCACCCTAACTGGTTGGACTAACGGCCGTTAAGCCTTGTTAAGTGAAGGGTATATTTGTCTTTTCCCACTTAACTTCATCTCTTCCATTAACACTTTCACAATCTCCAAAATCTACATCCAAAAATCTTCATCACCACCATTAACACTTTCACAATCTCCAAAATCAACATCCAAAAACACTGTACCAAAACCCAGATCTTTTTCATGTCTTTGTTTTTCACCAGCCACGAACCGACCACAAATCTCAGATATGTTCATGACTAGCCGGAATTATTGATCGATTATTGGTTGTTCATTCATGGTCGTACAAGAAAAACAAACACAACTACTTTAAAAGCACAATAAACCATCAAATTCAGTTTCTTTTTTATCAAACCATATAATCATTTTCAGTTTTTTACAATACATTATCAAAAGACATGGTGTCTTGTTTTCTTGTCATGTTCACTCACATCTGGCCAAAACCATTATAAGGTTTGTTCAATTCTTGAACCAATCTTCCACCCACAAAAGTGAAGTCAAAATTATTAAATCAAATGCCAAAAAAAACTTCAATTTCTAACCTTATAATTTCTCTGAATTCCACATAAAAAAGCATGATTTTAGTGTTCAGTAAAACAAAACCACCACCTTCGCCACCCCCAACCTCCGGCCACTTCAACCCTCACCAGTGACCGTCGGTCACATATCTGAGGTCACCTCCTGCCGCCTAACTACTTATTGTTTGGAGAAGCTTATTTTTTTTGTTATACTTTGGATTTCATGATTTGAGTGTTATTTATTTTGGTGAATTGATAGCAAGGTGTTGATGCAAAAGTTGGACGTTCCTTGTTTGGAGCTCCGGTTCCTACACCAATTAAGAATCGTTGCTTGAGACCTGCGCACTAAAAGACAAAAGACACCGTTAGGCTTATCGTGGGATTGTTTCCCACGATTATCCTCCGGCGTGAGAGTAAGTAATCGGTTTAGGGTTTAAGGAGAGTTAGGGTTTGTAGATCGTACCTTAAACGAGGGATGTGATTCCCTTTATATACGCACGGAATCCTTGTTGGTTCCGTGTTCCCCAACCTTCGGCGTATCCCGCCTAAGTCGGTTGGGAATGATAATCCTCTTATTTAGAAGATATCGGATATCTATTCCGTGAATAGCTTTGGGCTTGGGCTTACGTGAGCCCTAACGTTTACCTTGCTTAGCCCAGTTCGTACCGGGCCAAGTTAGTATTGGACTTTAGCCGGGTCCACGACCCGGATATAGACTATACGTCATCATGTCCCCCCAGTCTAGTATGCGCAGTGCGTAACTACGGATGCTAGACTAATTATCGTATGCTATGAAAAATAAACAAAGCGTAGCCAAGAAGCTAAAGAAAATATGCACAGGATACATTGTATCTAGTCATAAAAAAGGAAACGGGCACCTCGTAAATCGGGGGAAAGGTTACTGCACCCATGTCCCATCAAACAATCCCCACCACATATGTAGGGTTAGTGGAGTCCACGTGTCGATCATCGCGTGGAGGAAGAAGATTATATAACCCCTTCACTTCATTTTCACCGTCTCAACACACAGTAAAAAAAAAACTATCCGCCATTAGCAAAGCTTCCAACACATCCAAGCTTTCAGACTGAAATACCCCCTAGGTAACTGCGCCTGCGCCTTTGTTCTTGGTTAAAACAATACCATGGTGAAGGAATTATCTGACTTTACATCCGACATAACGGAAGAGGAACTACAACAGTTTGCATCGGATTATTATATCCCTAGCGCAGTACATCCGGAAGTTCCGGCTGCGAATGCATCAATAGCGGATTTCCCCGATGGGAAGATTGGTGTATACACGCGATTTTTTGAATTCGCAAATCAGCTCATACCGATATCATTATTCTTAAGTGATGTATTGAATTATTACCGCATTCACCTGTCCCAGCTGCACTGTATAGGTGCGGCGAAATTAATTAATTTCGAGGTGAACTGCCACTTATTGGCCATAAACCCCACAATCCACCTGTTCCGGGCATTTTACCACACCACGTGGTCAAACGGGTGGGTTTCCTTTGCGAAGCGCCCGGGATCACTCCAATGCTACACGGAAAAGTTAGATGCGCTCAGAAATTGGAGAGAAACCTTTTTCTGGATTGACAACACTTGTTTTCCGTCTCATTTCGATTTTTATGCTAAGGGGACACTGCCAAAGGATGAGCGCCCCCTCCCTGGATCATATAATGCAGAGGATGCGGAAACAATAAATGCAAACCGCATCCCTATAAGCTCCTACCCCGAGGAGTTCTTGGTGCATATTGGCCTAAGCCACAACTATTTTGGCAGTTCAGAAGAAGTTCCTATCTTCTTAGACGCCGATGGTCAGGGTGGGTGCTCATCCTTTCGTACCCCGTTGAATTACATTACTGTAAGTTATTCACTGTTTGTTCTGCGTACTTGTTGTGAACTGTGTGTATTTATTTGTTGTGGTGCAGAGATGGACCTGTTCAGCGTTGTGCAACTGACAAAGCCTATGGATGTAAAGGTGGGAACTCGACCCCTGAAGGAGTGAGAAGAGCCCGTGCTTGTTGCGGTCGCCGGGCGTACCCTAGCGATGGACCTAGGCGAGGCAGGTGAAAGTTCATCCGTGGCGCTCCAAGCAACTCCCTTACAGAGTATGCCGAGTACAACAGTACAGACACCTCCCGTGCAACCAGCGCCCATAGCGGCGGAGCACGTGGAAGAAATAGATGAGGAAGAAGAGAGTCCAGAATTGGAGCGCAAAAGGAAGCGCAGCGGCGATGGCGCTGCCACCTCTCGAAAGAAGCGCCCAGTTATTTTTAGTGTGGAGTCATCTTCCAGTGATGTTGCGTCGCGCCCACCATCACCTGACACATCCATTCCTGCGTAAGTATCCTTGAGAGATTATGTATCAAAAATACAGCTAGATAGCACTGAATAACTGTGATTATCTCATCATGTTTGTAGGTTTGAACAATCCGCAGAGTCGCCCCCCCCCCCCCCAAGCAAGTCCAATTCGTGCTGAATCATCTTGGCTGAAGAGCCAAAGCGCGGAGCCTGAGACCGCTGGGGATTCACCCATGGAACAACTTGTCGATGATCTGGTCTCACTTGCGACGCGGCTAAAGGTAAAGTACTCGGGCGAGACTAGCCAAGGTGCGGAAAAAGACCAACGAATTGCACTACTTGAGGCTCAATTGGCTAGTGCTAGAGGTGAAGCAGAGACTCTTGGGTCATATGCTAAAAAACTCGCCGAGGAGAAAATGGCACTGATGTGTCAAATAACTCAAGAGCGTGCGGAGGCCGCGAGCTATAAGTCTTCTTGTCTTTGGGCTATAAAATATTTGGAGAATGGCAAAGACGCACTGACCTCCCAGCTTGAAGACTTTGGCGCTACTGTGAAAAGTGCTCTGGAAACTCAGGAGGAGAAGTTGCGTAAACTAAGCATAGAATACGACGAGGAGTTATATCCGCAACTTCTCTCCACCATAGTTGAGCGCAGATGGCTCATAAGCCATGGGCTCCGCCTAGCGGCGTTAAGTGCCCTGGAGTCGCAAGAGGTGGTTGACTCCTTCGGGAATGTGGTGAAGTGTGCGCTGGAGCGTGGAAAGTCAGAAGCCATTGAGAAGCTGCAAGAGGCTGAGCTGCTAAAGGTACCCGTTGAGCAGGTACCTGCTTATGATGCGAAGGCTTATGATAATCTGGTCGCTGCCATGAAGAAGATGAAGGACTTGGAACTCCCCGAGATTGCTGAACTGGAGCGTGATCAGGACTATCCGATAAACGTAATTTTTGCAGGTCTGACTCTAGCCCGTCATCTCGGTGGAGAAGCTGTTGCGCAGCCAGACTATTATCTTAGACCCGATGCATCCCAACTGCACGTTCCTGTATTCGCGCGCCCTAGAGATATCCTGAATCCTTTTGTCCTGGACAGGGAAGTCCCCTTGAAACAAGTGTTGGAAGCGCATGCGACGAGGCTTGCTGAAAAGAAAGGTATTAAGGGCAAGGCTGTAATGTGTGGTATTGGCGCGGCGCACCTCCCTCGGTCTGACGGGGTGCCCGTGAGTGTTGCCACTGTGGCTCGTCGAGATGCTGATTTGTTGCAGGAGCTGAATAGGATTGGGGATGATACTAGCCGCGTGGGTAGTTCCTCCTTGAAGCGCAGTCATAGTTTTTAGATTGTCTCTGGTGCTGTAACTATATGTGAGAAATAACTCGTAGTCATGAAATAAACCCCCTTTTGTTAATTGTTTGTAAATATATTTTTCAATTTGTGATGTACACGCTTATCTTGCTTGTCTTTGCGCGAAAGAAGTATTCATTGTTACCTGCATATGCAAGTGTGAATAGTACAAAAAATTCATAATCATGTATGAAAATCCTAAGATACTAAAAAATTGTCAAGTATCATCATAATCATGTATGTTAATGGTATGCAGCGTACTGTAAATACCAAATTAAGGAATCAAGTGTCTTGGTTCCAAAGTTGTTAAACGTGCACATGTGCATTATTGCGCATCCGTCGTGGGGTGCGCACGAAGCTTATTCCAACGTCTTGAGAACAAGGTGTTTAACAAGGATACGTGATCCGGTGCTGATGGGTTTGCAACCCTCTTACTCACCAAGTTGTTTATTAGGTTAACTTATCCTTTTACCATCGTGGGTTTATATATTGCATGCACGCCTTGTAGGCAAAAATAAAAAAGAAAATTGTTAAGACATATAGTATATGGAAGTAACAAATTAAAGTGTGTCACGGAGTTAGCTAGAAACCGCAACGTTTTATTAATACTTGCAAGTGTTTGTGAAGAAATAAAAACATGATACTAAGGAAATAAAAAAAAAATACATAGTTGTGCGTTTGGCCGTAGCCATTTCTATAGGTAGCACCTCTTGAGATTGCAGATGTTCCATGTGCGTGGCAATTCACGACCATCCAAGCCCCGTAGCTTGTACGCGCCTGTTCCTAGTGCTTCAGTAACCTCATAGGGTCTCTCCCACTTTGGTCCAAGCTTACCTGTGTCTTCTGCGTGGCTTGCATCATTAGCGCGATAGACGAAGTCACCTGGTCTGAAGGAGACACCTCTTACCTTAGCGTCATAGTACCCCTTCATTCTTGACTTCGATTTTTCTTCACATATAGCTGCGCGTTCACGCCTTTCTTCCAGCAGATCTAGGTCAAGGCGCCGTTCTTCATCATTAGTTGCCACATTTACTTCAGCAGTACGGATGGTTGGCATACCGATCTCGGCTGGTATGACGGCTTCTGTCCCGTAGACTAGAGAGAAGGGGGTATCTCCTGTACTGGTTTTGATCGAGGTGCGATGCGCCCACAAAACATGTGATAGCTCTTCCACCCATCTCCCTTTGTGCTTGTCCAGGCGTGTTTTAATTCCTTCGCCTAAGCTTCGATTCGCCCGTTCCACTAGGCCATTGGTTTGTGGGTGTTTAACTGACGCAAAGTGCTGTGTGATACTTAGCTTCTCACACCAGTCCTTGAAGGGGTTGTCACAGAATTGTTTTCCATTGTCTGAGATGATTTCCCCAGGAAGACCAAAACGGCATACAATGTTATCCCATACGAAGCGCTTCACCTGGTTGCCAGTGATTGTTACCACCGCCTTTGCTTCAATCCACTTGGTGAAGTAGTCTATAGCGACTATGAGGAATTTTAATCCCCCCGCTGCGACGGGAAAAGGGCCTGCGATGTCAATACCCCACTTGTAGAATGGCCATGGTGATGTTATTGGCGTTAGCTCGTGTTGTGGTAGGCGCGGGATGGGTCTATGCACTTGGCAATCGTTACACTTCCGTATTAAGTCCCGCGCATCTCGGTGCATGGTAGGCCAATAGTATCCTGATCTCATGGCGCGTGCCACAACGGATCGTGATCCCGAGTGCATACTGCATGAACCTTCATGGATCTCTCGCAGCACGTAATTTGCCTGTAATGGGCCTACACAGCGGAGCCATGGTTGCAGGAAGGAGCGTCGGTACAGGATGTTGTCTCGGATTTCAAATCTCTGCGCTGTGCGCCGTATCCTGCGAGCTTCCTTCTGCTCCTGGGGTAGCAGTCCTTTGTTCAGGAAGTCCATTATCGGTGTCATCCATGTAGGACCGTCCTCCTCTATGATTGTGGAGACTTCCATCTCTGAGATAGACTTGCTTTTCAGTGTTTCTACCATAACTTGCTTTGATAGGTGTGCAAAGCTTGTCGAGGCAATCTTGCTCAGTGCATCCGCCTTGCGGTTTTCCCCTCTAGGAACCTGTTTGATGGTGAACCTGTCAAAACCTTTGATCAGTGTCTTGGTCTTGGCAAGATACTGGATCATGTTATCCTCCTTAGCCACGTATTCTCCCAACACGTGGTTGGCTACTAGCCGGGAATCCACGTTTGCTTCTAGGTTATGTACACCCATTCGAGCTGCAATGCGTAGTCCAGCAAGTAGAGCTTCGTACTCCGCCTCATTGTTTGTCGCTGTAAATTCAAAGCGCAGTGCATAGGTGAATTCCATTCCCTCTGGATTTGTAAGGATAAGGCTTGCTCCTGGACCATCAATGCATGAGGATCCATCTGTAAACAAGATCCATGGATCATGTTGTTCCGTCTTATTTGGTGTGGGTACCTCATCGGTGTCTGGCTTTTCAATGATGAAATCTGCCAGAATCTGTCCTTTAATTGCCGTGCGTGGTCTGTAGGAGATGTTGTGTTCGCCCAGCAATACACTCCACTTCTGGAGTCGGCCGGATGCATCAGGTTTAGAGATGATCTGCTTGATTGGTTGATCGGTGATTACTGCAATCGGGTGCGCCTGGAAATACCTGCGTAGCCGTTTAGCAGCAAACACCAATGCAAGAACCAATTTTTCCATGGCGGTGTAGTTCACCTCCGTCTTCTTTAGCGCTTTGCTTACAAAGTAGATAGGGGTTTGCACTGAATCCCTATCTGTTAGTGGTACTGCGCTGATTGCTCCATCAGTCGCGGACAAGTACATGATCAGTTCTTCCCCTGGTCGGGGTGCGACGAGCGTTGGGAGTGTTGCCAGATTCTGTTTAAGCTGAGTGAAGGCTTCCTCTGCCTCCGTAGTCCACTTAAAATCACCCTTCTTTATACACTTCTTGAGTGTTTTAAAAAGTGGTAACGATTTTTCTGCTGATTTGGATAGGAACCTGTTTAGGCCGGCCAACTTTCCGTTGAGATATTGGACTTCCTTCAACGTGCGTGGTGAAGGAAGTTCGATGACCGCTTTTGTCTTTTCTGGACATGGTTTTATACCGTCAGGTTCAATCAGGTATCCAAGGAACATGCCTTCAGTAGCGCCGAATGTGCACTTTTTGGGATTCAGCTTCATGTTTATCTCTCGTAGAGTTTTAAACGCCTCCTCAATGTCGCGTATTAGCTCATCTTCAGTATGGCTCTTGATGACTAGATCATCGACATAGACTTCTAGGTTGCGGCCCACCTGTTTTTCGAAAACGTTATCCACCAACCGCTGATAGGTGGCACCCGCGTTTTTCAAGCCGAAGGGCATTTTTGTGTAACAGTAAACACCTTGGCCTGTGTGGAAGGCCGTCTTTTCTTCATCCTCTTTAGCCATCTGAATTTGATGGTACCCTTTGTACGCATCTAGGAAACACTTCAATGGATACCCGCATAGAGACTCTATTTTCCAGTCTATCTCTGGTAATAGATAGCAGTCTTGTGGGCACGCTTTGTTAAGATCAGTAAAGTCAACACACATTCGCCAGCTACCGTCGCTCTTTTTGACCATTACTGGGTTAGAAAGCCAGTCGTGGTAGTAGACTTCACGCATAATTCCCGCATCGACCAACTTGTGCACTTCTGCCAGGATCGCTTGCGCGCGCTCTGGGGCTTGGCCGCGTTTCTTCTGGCGGATAGGCGAGTACCCTTGTCGGATTCGCAGGTTGTGTTCTGTGATTGAGCGCGGTACCCCAGTCATGTGTTTTGGCTCCCATGCAAAAATGTCTAAATTCTTTTGCAGGAGCGCACACACAGCTGATTTGCCGTTGTCTGATAGTGACCCTCCGATGGCTATTTCCTGTTCTGGGTATTCTGGGTGGATCGCTACTTTCAGATGTGGAATTTTGGTCTTCCGCTGTGCTGGGGTTGGTGCCGTCTCGCATGCAATCGTGTTGCATTCTCTATGTGGTATAGTGGCGTTGTAAAGAGTAACAATACCACCTTCCACTGGGAACTTAAGCATCCCATGCGCTGTTGATGGCACTGCTCGCATAGCTGAAATTCCTGGTCTCCCAATGATGCCATTGTATGGCGAGGGAGATTTAATCACCATAAATTCCATCCAGGCCGTTGCGGAGTGTTCTTCGTTTCCAATGCTGACAGGTAATCTTATTTGTCCCATAGGCCATATCTTCTCACCTGTAAAACCAGTTAACGCTGTTCTGACTGGGGTTAACTGGTTGCGTATTTCAGGACGCAGTCGCTTGAAACAGTGCTCATACATGATGTCGGCAGAAGCTCCACCATCAACATACATGCGGTGGATGTCGTGACCCCCCGCGCTTATCTCTATAGTAAGTGGTTCCACCACTGCGTTGTTCGCGGTTAAGGTGGGGAACGAGATTTCCTTTCCCCGTGAAAAATCCTGGCTTACCTTCTGCTTTGTGACCCGCTGCCATGATTGTATCATGTAAATGGTGTCGGGCTTGTCTTTAGGCGTTTCTTTCTTATTGCCACTCTTCTGCTTGTCCTTCCCTTCCTTGATATTCTTGACCAGATGGTCCAATCTACCCTCTTTGACCATCTTGTCAATGAGTTGGCGCAGTTGGACACATTCGTTAGTGGTGTGGCCCTTCTGCGCGTGGTAATCACAGTATCCACTGCCGACACGCCTATCCTCTGGAGTGCGCATTTGTGGTGGTCTCGGGAAGTTAGCGCCCTCTGTTGCGAGTATTTCTTTTGGTGATTTGGTAAGCGGGGTATATTTGTCATTGTCGCGTCCATTCCCCTGGTTGCGATAGTTCCTGTTACGGTTACTATTCCGATCTATGGATTGTCTCCCAGGTTGTTCCTGTGACCGGTAGTTGGAATAGCTTCTCTTGCTATCCGCCGCAGCGGCTTCTCCTTGTACGAAGGACCGTGTACGCTTCATAACCTCATCGAAGGATTGGGGAATCCTGTCATTCAATCTTTTAATAAGTTCCGGGTTGTTGATCCCATTCATGAACCCTGAGATTTTGAGTACTTCGGGACATGCTTTGACTTGCATGCACTCATCCTTGAAGCGCTCCATGAAAGCGCTTGTGGATTCCCCTTGGCGTTGTTTGACCCTAGCGAGTTCAATGGGGTTTTTAGCGCACTTTTTTCGTTGAGTAAAGTTTAGGCGGAATGCCTTCCTCAATTCTTCAAAGCCATTGATGCTTCTGCGTGGAAGCTTGTTGAACCAGTTCCGCGCATTTCCCACCAGTGTGGAATTGAACATGTGGCACCATACAGGTTGTGGCCAGTTTTCAATGGTTGCGGCTGATTCGAAAATTTTTAGGTGATCATCAGGGTCACCTGCTCCATCATAGGTTTTAACATTAGTGGGCATGCGCCTCTTTTTATTCTCCGAAAAATCACTGATGCGTCTAGTAAACGCATCTACCTTCTGACGGCGCCATAGGAGAGACATATCCTCCTCTTCTTGGTCACGGTTTTTTCTTCTGGATTTCCAATGTCCAGTCTCACTGTCCTCGTTGTCCGAGGAATTACTAGAAGATAGTTCCTCTCTCCTTCGGCGTTTACGCCGGTTGTCCTCAGAATTTGTGCTTGGGGGACTTTTACTTGGGGAATATCGCTCCCCCAGTCTATCTTGTACTCTGCGGCTACCAAGTCTAGTGTGGACATTGGTGCGCTTCTCGTCTTCCTCACTTTCATTCATAGGCTGTGAGTCAGATGTATCATCTTCCTCGACTCTCCTTCCGATTCTATTGAACACTGGGGGTCGGCGATTATCCCTCCCGCGTTCCTCCTTCTGACGACGCGGTGGAGATGTCCCAAACTCCGGACCAAAGTCTAGCCGAGCATGCAGACTCCGACTTGGTCTTTTCTTTGCTTCCTCTTGCATGAGGATAGCTAGGGCTTCGTAATTTTGAGAGACAAAACTACTTGGCTCTAATTCCGGAACGACTCCCTCTAGGACAGGGGTATCCGTTTCTATCAACACGCCCTTGTTCTTGTCGGGTGCGTCGGGTGCTTTTGTGAAGTTAGCTTCTAGCATCGATTGGAGTGGAGTAAAAGGAGTGCGCAGCGGATCTCTGGCACTGGTGGTGGTAGTTGTTGTCTGGGTTATCCCCGAGAGTGGTTCCACCAGAGGGAAGGCCGAATCCTGGCCTGATCCCTGATTTTTAGCAGCACTGGTTGTCCCAGAGATCTGCTTGGGGGTTGCCCCGCTGTGCACCTTCTTTCCAGTAAAGTCTGATTGCGATCGCTTTGTCATCCTAGTTCTTGGTTCTTAGTGAATGGTCCCACGGATGGCGCCACTTGTTGATGCAAAAGTTGGACGTTCCTTGTTTGGAGCTCCGGTTCCTACACCAATTAAGAATCGTTGCTTGAGACCTGCGCACTAAAAGACAAAAGACACCGTTAGGCTTATCGTGGGATTGTTTCCCACGATTATCCTCCGGCGTGAGAGTAAGTAATCGGTTTAGGGTTTAAGGAGAGTTAGGGTTTGTAGATCGTACCTTAAACGAGGGATGTGATTCCCTTTATATACGCACGGAATCCTTGTTGGTTCCGTGTTCCCCAACCTTCGGCGTATCCCGCCTAAGTCGGTTGGGAATGATAATCCTCTTATTTAGAAGATATCGAATATCTATTCCGTGAATAGCTTTGGGCTTGGGCTTACGTGAGCCCTAACGTTTACCTTGCTTAGCCCAGTTCGTACCGGGCCAAGTTAGTATTGGACTTTAGCCGGGTCCACGACCCGGATATAGACTATACGTCATCACAAGGCTTTGTCCTTTTTGATTGACTCTTGAAGTGGGTTTGTTTTGTTTGATGAATTTCTATCTGATTTTAATTGAATATGTGTTCACAGTCGTTTGATGCGAATGGTGAGGGGCGTTTTTCTTTTCTTTTTTTTAGTGTAATAACTGATAAATTAAGAAGTCTAAAATGTCTAGTAATATTTTAGAGGAAGACAACTTGTTTGATAATTTGATTTTTTTTGGATTTTAGTGATGTTTATAACTTTTAGTGGGTTTGAAGATAATTTTTTTTAGGGGTTTTGATTTTGTGCTTTTGAATTTATGTTCTTGATGCGTGGATGAAGATGGAATTTGAAAATTGATTTTGTGTTTGGTGATGATGGTGGGGTGAGAAAATGAAGATGGTAGTGGTGGTGATGAGATGATGATGGTGGTGTTGTTAGTGTGGTTGGTATGAAGGGAGTGGATGAAGATGAATTGATTGAGGAAGAAGAAAGTGGTAAAAGACCAAAAATACCCTTCACTTAACAAGGCTAAACGCCCGTTAGTCCAACCAGTTAGGGTGAGGGACCAACGATGACTAACGTTTCGCAGTTAAGGACCAACGGTGCAATTTTTTTGGTCAAAGAACGTAACTTGATGGTCAACGTATACCACAAGGACGAATGGTGTAGTTTACTCTTTTGATTATTAAAGCATATATGAATTATTAATATATGAATATCATATATACCTATAGTGCGTGTATTGAATACACATGCATAATGTTTTTAATGCATGTTTGGTTATATATGAAATTTTCAACTAAAATTATGCGAGATATGAAATTGCCCTAAAAACTCAACCTACAACACGTTAAGTTTAGTTGACAAATTACTAAATTGGGTACAAAATACAAAATAGACCAAGTTTGGTGGACTTTACTTAAGGCTTGTCCAATCCGACCATAAAAACAGACCTTGGTTTGTTTTTCTGCAATACTTTGTGCAATAATAAATAAATAATGGGATAATTCCATATTTACCCAATTTGAAAACCAAAATACTATATTTCCTCAAAATACAAGTTTTTAGTGCATAAGTACAATGCTTTTAAAGCATGTGTTGGGTAAGTATGGAATTATGATGTTTAAGTTGAGGAAATATGAAATTGCCCCATAAATAATCCAAGTACAAAAATACAGATACAAAAGTTTGAAAAGGTAATGTCAAAATCCTTATAACTGACACCAAAACTTAAGCCACATTTTACTATCAAAGTTATTTCAACTTATTCTAACTAAGGTCATAATTGAACTTACATTCTCTTAATAAGCGAAAGAAGTACTGAAATGACTACAAAAGAAAAAGTTTCAAATAAAAAAGATGTTTGTCAAAGCACTTCCAAATGAATATATTTACACTTAATAAGTAAAACAAGTAAAAAATAAGAATAACCAAAAAGCAGGTGTCTTTCAAGTGAAAGTAGTGCATATAGTAACTTGATAGAACTCAACCAAAACAGTATTGGAATAATTATCAACAACGAGATGATGCACCCGCGTGTTGCGGCGAGTTTTTTGCATTTAATTTTTTATGCTATATGAGTTTTGTTATATGTGTTGTGTGTAAATTGTGTGCAAAAATCTTTATGTAAATGTGGGTATATTCATTTCCTATGACACATTTGTATGATGATAGTTGGGTCGGGATATGAACGTTGACCTTAAGTTTGTTTAACGGGTGTGTTTTAAAGTTTATTTTTAGAAAAATTTAACGAAAAAAGTTTAGCATTGAGTTTGAAAAGTGTCATATCGTTAGGGGGTATTTTTCGCCATTTTTACAAACTTTGTGAAAATATAATAAAGTCTATGATTGGTTTTGCAAAGAGTCGCATAGTTTGGGGGTATTTTTTTGCCGGTTTTCAAAAATGTTCGAAACAACGTCGGTTTGCTTTTGTCGTTTTACTCTTTATTTTGGCAAGTGAATTGTCGTTTTGGGATATTTTTTCACGCACAAATGTGGCGTCGTTTTGGACGAAATTTAAGATAATTTATAATATATACAAACACTAGTTATAATACCTGTGCACGCACAGGGTTTTGACAAAAAAAAATATTTTGTATCAATGCTAAATATTATGTCTTTAAAGGTAATTATATATAATTATATACTTATGCACGAGTTTTTCATTATTCATTATATCCATTAGAATTTTTTATTATCAAATTTTGTAAAAAAAATTTTGTTAGATAACTCAAGATTCAACTATATTTAGCTGATATACATGTTGATGTTCCTATTTAAATTTCACTATTGATATTATGATGAACACAAGATGCGAGTTTAGTTGCACATAATAAACGTTGATGAAGTTAAAATATACTACTTAAAGTTTTTTTTAAATGTTTTTCTAGATATCCTTATATAAACAAATAAAAGTTACATGAGTAGTTGTTATAAGTAAAATCACGTTTTTTTTTCATATTACAGTAGCTAATACTTACAATTTGATAATTATATTATCGTTTTCAATAATTTAACCGTATTTAATATTCAAATTTGTGTCCACATTTGTCATACTTTTAATATGAAATTAATGAGTCCTTATTAAACATATATATAGTAAAAAAATGACATTTATAATCTTATGTGTATATATATATATATATATATATATATATATATATATATAGAGGGACTTTATTTTCAGAACCCTTCTTAACCGCGAGAACTGCGAGAACTCCTCTAAACCAATGAGATTTTTTTTAATATTAAGAATTATTATTAATCCATAAGGGTATTATAGTAAAATACAATTTTTATATTCTTTTTGAGTTTTTTTAATTAAATACCGACCTTTTTTTTTTTTTTTTTTTTTTTTTTTTTTTTTTTTTTTGTTTGCGTTGTTTTAGAATATTACATGTGCATACATGTTTTTTTAAAAGACGAGGTGCATGTATGTTTCATGGTTTCGGAATGTTAGAGGTGCATACATGTTTTTTTTTTTTAAGATGAGGTGCATGTATGTTTCTATTGTACAATTCTTTAGATATTTATACCCCCTAACAAATATTTTTCGGCGTACAACTAGCCACTATTCTTTTTGAAGTTTGATACAAAAATTAAAGAATATAAACCTATATAAAAAACAAGATTTATATACATATACGTTACACTTCATTTGATTTGATTACAAGTACAAAAAATACATATGCAATAATTGTTTCTTATCAAAGCTACAAATTGTCTTCAAGCATCTATTGTGCATCCATTTGTTAGTCTTCAATGCTATTATCATCTTCATGAACCTGAAACAAGCACACACAAATATAACTAAACAACACACAAATATTATACTTGAAACACATGTGCACGTTTCACTAAACATGTATGCACCATTCCTTGAAACATGTATGTACCATTCTTAAAACATATATGCACACCATTTTTATTGATTTTTTTCTACATAAACATGTATGCACCATTCCTTAAAACATGTATGCACACCATTTTTATTGATTTTTTTCTACATAAACATGTATGCACCATTCCTTAAAACATGTATGCACACCATTTTTATTGATTTTTTTCTACACAAAAATGTATGCACCATTCCTTAAAACATGTATGTACCATTCCT
This sequence comes from Chrysanthemum seticuspe, assembly GCA_019973895.1. Taxonomy (NCBI): domain Eukaryota; kingdom Viridiplantae; phylum Streptophyta; class Magnoliopsida; order Asterales; family Asteraceae; genus Chrysanthemum; species Chrysanthemum seticuspe. The sequence goes on from BPTQ01000006.1 coordinate 26,192,797, forward strand.
TAACACACTCAAATCGATTATCATTAGAAAAAAAAAAAAAAAAAAAAAAAAAAAAAAAAAAAAAAAAAAACATGTACAGATAATGATATCCACAAATAGATAACACCTATGAAATCAACACTGTAGATAAACCTTAAGAAAAACATTAATGAATGTTTACACATATCCTTTTTGGTCTTTCTTCAAATCAGTCCTTTAATTACCAACAGTGCATACGAACCTTAAAAAAATTATTCATGTATACCAAATTAATGAAATCAAAGAAAGACCCATCATTGAAGAAATACACCATAACCCAAAATACAACTATAAAACTAAAATATCGACCACATAAATGATTTGAGTATCAGTTTAAACAACAAACCTCGTAATTCATAACATAATCGAGTACCTTGTTTTATAACGGAAACAAAACTCTATAAATGAAAACGTCCAGATTCGATACCACAGCCATCCGATCTGATAAACAAAGATGTATGATTAAATACCAAGAAAAAAAAACTATAAAACGAATATGTTTGACCTGAACAGTCAAACTTCATAAGCAAAGAAGCTAAGATAAAAACCTGATTTGTGTTAAAGTTCCAACAAGAAAAGAGTTTGTTCGCAATTATTGATGCCTACTTTATATCAATGTTAAAATCGTATTTCCCCAGATCTATAACGAAAATCAAATGTCCAAAACAATTATTAAATCCTAAAACTATAGACGGATCTAATATAAAAATAAAATTCAAACCTTTAACTGGTGATGACAAATATCATAGATGATGATAATTGAATCTTAAACAATATGACTATTAACCGAAACATAGAAATCATCTCATCCTCTGCCCAGAACTAGCTTGCCCCTTATTTTGAACGGATTGATTGGTGATGTTGTTCTTGGTGGCGGTGACGATTCTTGGCGGCGGTGACGGATCCAGACGAACCATCACAGGCGAATCTTGGTGGCGGCAGCGGTTTATATGATGGTAGAGAGATGAAGAGTGGCTAGGTTTTATTTAGGAGAGAAGGAAATAATTTCACAGATTGTGAGTGAGGGGAGTAATTGTAGGAGAGGTTTTATTTTAATGTGGTATAAAATTCCTATTTTACCCTTACGTCTATTATATTAATTGCAACACTAACCTGCTTTTTTGGTTATTTACATAAATGGCACATTCAGTTTTGACCATTGATCAAACTCATCTAATGGTTATAAATGGTTCTCGCAGTTAAAGTGGGTTCTGAAAATAAAGTTTCACATATATATATATAGAGGGACTTTATTTTCAGAACATACTTTATGTGCGAGAACTGCGAGAACCACTTTAAACCAATCATATTTTTTTAAGTATTAAATATTTTTATTTAATCAAAAGGGTATAATAGTAAAAGATATTTTGTATTATTTTTGCTTTTTTTTAAATATTTCGTTTTTTCTAAATCTTAATTTTCAGAAATTTTTTTTTTTTTTTTTTTTTTTTTTTTTTTTTTTTGGTTTTTCCAGTGTTTATGATTTAGTGCATACATGTTTTCAAGAATTAATTATTTTATTTTTATTTGTGGAATAAATTTTTCAACATGCATGTTTTTCATATCGTAAGGTGCATATGTGTTTTTTAAATAATGTAATATATAACAAACCAATAACACAAATGTTATACACAAAATTCGATATCGATTGGAATACAATTAAAATATACATTTCTAAAAACCATACATACATGAATCTAATCGATCTATACATGTGTACACTAATAATATTTAACGCAACCAAACATATGTGCACACTCATTGTTATCAACATTTTTAAAAGTCGGACATATATGCACACTCGTAGCCGTCACCATTTGAGAAGTCGGACATATATGCACACTCGTGGCCGTCACCATTTGAGAAATCGAACATATGTGCATCCACTTCTAGGTCTCCAATGATATCATCATCTTCATTAATCTGGTACAAACATACCTAAAAACAATTAAACGATAAACAAGTAACAAATATGCACAATTGAAACATATATGCATCCATTTATCTTTAATTTTATATTAACTTTAAAACACATATGTACCATTCTTTAAAACACATATGCACCATTCCTTAAAACACATATGCACGCCCTTTGAAACATATATAAACTGTCATAACACATATACACACTTATGCAAACCACGCCTTCTCGTATTAGCATGTTTTAAAACATACATGTTTTGAACGTACATGTTTTCAAACATATATGGTTTTCATTCTTGGCTAAGATTATGGCATGACATATTGAACCAAGAACATTGTTGTTAAAGTCAATTTAAATTTAGTACTAGAATGATTCATAAACTTATAAACATAACACCCAAACTGCATCTTTGCATGTTAAAGTCAATTTAAATTTAGTACTAGAATGATCCATAAACTTATAAACATACTGAACCAAGAACATTGTTGTTAAAGTAGTCAAAACAATGTACCCAAACTGCATGTTACAAGTGCTAGAATTATCAGCAATTGGGCAACAACACCAGATAGTGAAAATAAATACCAAGTGATTCAAGATTCAGTGAGGATCGTTTTAGTACCGCCGAAACAAATAGGGTCAGGTCGGCTTGACCGACCTATATATTATTGTCCAAAATACATGAAAAATGAATGTTGGATCAATGAATACAAAAAGCAATACGTTGTATTCCTAAATTATCACTTTAAAGCTTTAAACATAATGATTTAGGAAGTTGTATGAATGTCACACTTATATATAAAAAGCTGAAATTATAGATATCGAACCTGTCTTGAAGGTAGAAGCCTAGCAGTCCATGGCTCAATTTCTTTGACACCAACATCAAAACGTGGGGCGAAACATTCATATCTCATTAAAAGTTAGAATTCCCACATTGAAATGACACAAACAAAAAATTGAAAACTATAGAGAACATATATGCAAGAATCAATGCTAGTAACCTTTTTTCAGCCATAAGATTACGAAACCCAAATACGACTAAACAAGTAAACATAAAAAATAAATTACACAAAACCAATAACATGTATTAATCATAAAATTAATAACACAAATCAACAAATTCAGTAACATTTATTAGTACAAAGTCAATAACATAAAATCAGTAAAATGCTTATGAAACGAGTAGAGAACATATATGCACCAACAATCTTAGTAAGTTTTTTTTAGTCGTTACCACTTCAACACAAGAAAGAAAACAAAAAGGAGTTACAAATTCAACCACAAGAGTCATTGACACTATAATGACCTTAAGCAAAACCCAAACATATATCTATTTTTTCATTACCACTTCAATCTTAGTAAGTTTTTTTTAGTCATTACCACTTCAACACCACAAAGCACTGAGTACACCGATGTTTTTGAAACATGTCTAATTTTTTAATCTGATCCGAACATAACCCAGACATGTATATTTTTTTCCAAACAACATATAAGACTAGGAACAACATAGTAGACTAGGGACACAAACCAAACATATGTTTCTGAATATAACCCAAATAGCAGAGTAGACCAGGAACACAAACCAAACAAAACACCTATGTTTTTGTAAAATCACAAACCAAACAAAACACCTATGTTCTTGTAAAATCAGTGCACTGATGTTTTTGGAACATATCTATTTTTTTAATCTGATCCAAACATCCTTTGAAACACATCTATTTTTTTCCCATGACCCAACTATGTCTTTACATATCCAAAACCAATTTTGATGATACATCCACAAACGATATATAATTTTTTTTCCCAATACACAGCTATTTTAAAACGATTATACCACATTACCATGAATGTATCTATTTTTTTAATCTAATCCGAACATCATTTTAAACATATCTATTTTTTTCAAAGACACAACTATTTCTTTACAGATCCAAAACAATTTTTCATATCTTTTATTTTCCAAATCGAAACCACAAAAATCAACCTACTTAACTAAAAACAGTGAATCAATATAAAAGAAAAATGAAGCTTATAAAGAAAACCAACCTCATATCAAGCGTGTTTATTAAAATAAGGAGGATTCAAAATGGTCGGTGTGGCTGGAATCGCGAGGTTATAAGAGTAGCGGTTATGATTTTTTTTCATTAAACCTCGAACATTAGATCGATCGTTGATAGAGGACCAACAATGGGTATGAAGCAAAGAGGCCATAGGGTTATATGTGGTTTACAGAGATCAAGAGAAGAGATGATCTTAATGGGTTTTCAGTTTAGAGAGAGGTGGGAGAAGAAAAAATGGAGCGGCGTTTTGTGACAGAAAATGATTTAGGTCAAAATAAAACTGAAAACGGATTTTGTAATCCCTAAAATACCCTCTGACCATTGTGATATCCCTTTATTACCCTTACACCAGTTACACCAATCTACCTTATTTTTTAGTTATTTACATAAATGGCACATTCGTTTTTGACCATTGATGAACAAATCTAATGACTAAAAAGTGGTTCTCGCAGTTCTCGCATTTAAAGTGGGTTCTGAAAATAAAGTTTCACTATATATATATATATATATATATATATATATATATATATATATATATATATATATATATATATATATATATATATATAGTGTAGGGTTATTTTCAGAACCAGAAAAAGGTCGAGAACTGCGAGAACCAATCTCAGCCATTAAATATTTGATCAATGGCTATCAATGAATGTGGCAATCTTGTAATTATATGAAAGAGCAAGTATTTTTAATTAAAGATTTAAAGGGCATTATTGACATTTCATATTCATACCTCTAAAACCGTTCCACAATAAACCGGGCAAAGTAGATCTAGTTTCTCACATTAACCCTAGCCGCCCTTTTACCATCACTTCTCCACGTCCTCCATGCCACCATACACAAAAAGATTCAAATAGAGGTGCATCCATCCAAGGTAAAATTAAATCATAGGTAGGCATGAAAAATAATATCTTTGGTTGAGTGGTCAAGATTTTTTGTGTTGATTATAAAATACATTGTTTGGGTGAAGATTTTTATATTCACATTTTCTAAAGATTTTGAAAACTGTAAAACGTTTCCTTGACGTAAATGTTTTTTGTAAGGGTTTGATATTATTTTATATATGATAGTTTTTGCAACGAATTCGAAAGTGATTTTTAAGAATGTAAAATAAAAGTATGGCTTCAAGGAATGTAGGTAGCAAAAATGTTATTCGTTATATGTAAGAATGTGATTTTCGTTTTCATGGCTGTTGAACATCTCAAATCAAAAACATATGTGCACAATATATTTTTTAATCTTGTTTTGATCTGAAAAAATTTGTTTTTCGATCTGAAAAAATATGTTCATATCATCATAGATTCGATTTTTTTTTTTCTTTATCTTGTTTCAATCTGATTTTTTTTGGCTTAATCTGTTTGTTATGTTGCTTAAAAGCGTTAGTTGCTTCTGATGATTCGATATGGTCTTCTTTTTGTCATCAAGAACTTAAGTTGTCTGATCCTTTAGGGAACACGTGTGCATCTTTTAAGGTTGGTATGATTCTTTTTGGTTTATGGGTTTTGTTTATTTAAGGTTTTGGTTGATGGGTTTTGATGTAGTGATTAAAAGGTTGGAATTTGGTTTATGCGTTAATTGGTATATGCATCATCCATTTGTAAATTAGAGGTGTTTGGGGTAATGGTACTTGAAATGATTATAAATTTGTGAAAAACTTCAATCAAATCCTTTTTAATAGGTATTTGTTTCATCTTAAATAAGCATAAGGCAGTTTGGAGATAAGCAGTAGCTCTTTGTTGATCATCAAAATGTTCTTATATTCAACCAATTATAAAAAAGGATTAAAAAAAAAGTATTCTAATATAGATTAATATGAAAACAATCTCGAAACCATAATTTGTTTGTTAAATGCCGTAATGAGATCTTCGGTATTACCAAGTCATTAATAGTTGTTAGCGTCAAATTTAATTTTCTATGCATATATGTTTTATATATACATATAAAGTTTGCATAAAGTTTTCATAACTGGCACCATTACTAAGCATGCACATGTGTTATATTTATTTGTATGTGTTTCAACTATCAATAAATGTGCATATATGTTTTAAGATTAATATAAAATGGTGTGCATATGTATTTAATCAATGAAAATGGTGTGCATATGTCTTTTAAGCTTTAGTCAATGAAAATGGTGTGCATATGTATTTAATCAATGAAAATAGTGTGCATGTATGTTTTAAGCTTGATATAGAATCACGAAAAGATATATGCATATATGTTTTAAATTGCGCATACGTGTTTGCTAGTTGTTTGTGATAAAGAATACATGTGTATCTTTTATTTGATATAAACAAACATTGTGCATATGTGTTACGCTACTTATTATGACAAAAAAAATGTTTCTTTTTTTGTTTGTGTTTTAATTGTATTTGTGTATTCTTATCAGATTGATGAAGATAATGAAAATATTGAAGACCTAGAAGTGGAAGCACACATATAAACACGAAGATAATTTGCGGGTGTTGAATATATACAATTATTGCATATGTGTTTTTTGTACTTGTAATCAATAAAAATGTAACATATACGTATATGAATATTGTTTTTTTTATAAAGGTTTATGTTTTTTGATTCTTGTTTTAAACTTCAAAAAGAATAATGGTTACGTATATGTTTTGAAAAGTATACGATACATGTAAAATATTTTTGTTTGTCATTTTATGCACTTGTGTATTTATTGTGACCAAAACGCATTAAAGATTTAAGCAATTGAACACCAAAAATATATGTAAATTTTCATTAAATGAAAAACTAAAAAATACATGTGCACTTTGCATTTGAAATCATGCATGCTGGACAAGGAAATAATTTAAAAAAAAATAATAATAATAAATTAATTAATTCCTAAAATTTAGGAACTAAAAAAACGTTTTTTATTAAAAAAAAATAAAAATGTAGTTTTACTATTATACCCTTTTGAATTAAATAATAAAAATAAGTATCCAAAAAAATCTGATTGGTTGATGCCAGTTCTCGACCTTTTTTGGGTTCTGAAAAGAACCCTTCCCTATATATATATATATATATATATATATATATATATATATATATATATATATATATATATACTCAATCAAAAATTACTTTTGATATGGAACTAAGCACATCCCTACCTTGTGTAGTGCTGTCTTCGAAGGGTAACAAAAAGAAATAAAGGAAAAATACCCAAAACTCATATTATTTTATCACACAACTTACATATTGTTATTTGTTTTGCAATTGTAACTTAATCTGGTAGTTTCAAAACACTTTGTTCTACTTCTCCGCTTATTTTCCTACACCTTCCCCGCCGTCAAAAAAAATCCAATTTCTCTAATGTCTCCTCATCTAACTATAGAATTTTCTGTCTTTCACTGCCAAAAAATCCCTCTAACATTTAAAGGAATTTACTGGAAAGAAATAATTACATTATACCGAATTTCAAAGTAAATTAATGAAAACACGGTAGTAATAAAGATTGGTAACTAGTTTTTTAGTTTCCACATCTAACCAAGAGCGTCAAGAGCTGGAAAAGAACCAAGACTTTTATTGAGATGTGATATATATATATATATATATATATATATATATATATATATATATATATATATATATATATATAT